>PVKA01001094.1:74219-159496 GCA_004027165.1 Ctenomys sociabilis | reverse complement strand
GCTTTGAACTTTTAAGCATATACTGCAACACACACATTCTACTTTTATTACAAAAACAAAGCCATTATTTCTGGCAAAAGATGCTAACTACACATGAGGACACTGTAAAGAAATAAGGACTGAACTGTGCAATTGCTCAATGAAAAGTAGTTGCTCTTCTAGATCAGCATAAAGAACCCTTACTCGGCAGTTAGAAAGTAACTTGAAATCTACAAAATATGCAAGCCAGTTCTCAAGTTGGATCGCAGGTGATTGAAAGTTGAGTTTGCACCCTGCTTATATAGCATCTGTTTCCCAGTCACTTAGAACCAATTCAGTAGGTACAGAAAACAAATGCCTTTGTCTCAGTGATAAATGAAGCAGCCTAAGTCGTGCAAGGAAATAAAAGATAAAACTACACTTAGGAAAGTACAGGAGAGATGTTTTGGAACCAGAATTTTAAAATATATTCCCTAAGATGCTGGAAACTATCAATTTGCCCATATTACTCTTGAACTCCCAAATGCCAAACAATACTTAGTAAAATATCCTGCTCCTGAAAACAGAGTCACAGTCGAATTATTCTTTCTTCTTGTCTCAACAAAAAGGAATGAAATTAGGAAAGTGAATGTGGTGATTGAGCAGCAATAGAAAAAGCTGTGCACGTACAGAAAGAGCTCACCAATTGCTTACAGTTGATGAAAGAAGAGTGGTCAAGAAGCAGATGGTGGGTGGCTCAGAAAAGACAAAGTATTGGAAGTTGGGTGTCATGACTGAAGACCAGAAACCCAAGAGCTAGGTCCAATTTGGTTAGTACTAGTCACGTGACTTTGAGCTAGTCACCCCTGGCTGTGGGTTTCCATTTCCTCCTCCATTATATGAGTGTCATTTATTGTTCTTAGACATATTGGTGAACTCCAGGTGGTGAATACTTGCAGGGTCACATACAAAAATGCACAATAACAGTGGCAAAATGGGAGTAAGACCACCTGGTCATAGCATAATGCACAAGTTCAATTACACCAAATGGCTCTTTTCCCACTGTGAGAGGTCCTGCTCTTACTGCCAGCCAATCCCCGAATATCACAGCACTCACAGTTTGTATATAAAGAGCAGAAAACTAGATGTCCAGCCCACTCCCCAAATCCATACAGTGGGTAGGTCTGCCATATGGAGCTACATGTCATAGTCAGTGATGATTCATCTTGCACAAATATCTTTTAAAATATGGTTAGTTACTGTGATCACCAGCATCTGTGCACTGGTTAGGAATTGGAAAACAAGAAGACTGGAGTCAGAGGGGGCAAGAAATTTCATCTATCACCTTTTTCTGCCTCCCTAACTATCTCCAGGGACAGATCAAACAGTAAGATGTAATTCCCTTTCTAAACTGTGAAGTCCTATGGAAATATAATGAGCTATTATTCTCATTGTTCAAGGGAGAGACTTTGCTAATGAACCTCCTCCAAGTTACCACTGCAAACACACACCTCGAAATGTCCTTGGGCCTTCCCCTTCTAAGAATTCCAACTTGGTTTTATTGGTGAGCCACTAGCAAATGTAAGGTTTCGATTCTATTGAGCAAACTAGAAGCAAGAGGTGATTACTAGGAAGCCCAGCTGCCTGCATTGACATAAAGACCAGTATTAACAATGACATGTAAAATTAGAGTTCTGTGGTCCAAGGACCTGCCTCTGAGGCTTGCAAGCTGGCACTCAAAGGGAAGCTAAGGTGGTGTCCCAAGCAGAAAGGCATCATTTGCAGAAAGAAAAAGTCACTTGTTCCTGGGGTACTTCCCACCAGAAGGAGCAATTCCAACTTGCTATTTGAATTTAGGGATACTCAAATTCAGTATTTGTGTACTAAATTTGAGTTTCTTCCCTTCCTTTGGCTTCCTTTTTTTCATTTCTTATTAAAAAAGATTTCAAGAATTAGTCAGGGGCCTTGCAGGTTAGTTCAATTGTTTAAAGTGCCTGCTTGGGCAAACTCAATCAGTCTCCAGGGACCGAAGTATAATCCCCAGCTCCACGTGTGGCACCAGACCCACGCTTAAAGCAGCCTGAGCCAGCCAAAAGAAAAAAAAAAATTAGAACAAATCTAAGTGCTGAGCAATTCAGAAGTGGGTAAATGTATTATATTACACATATGATGGGACTTCATTTGCATCCAAGTGTGAGATCTTTGTGATAGAATAAGTGAAAAAATGCATCTTTTAAAGTGTCAGATAGATTTGAATTCATTTTTGTTTAACCAATAAGACCTGTATGTCTCTGGGAGAAAAAGGCTAAGAGTATATGTGTAGATACAAAAATCAACAGTAATTGTTTATGAATATGCAATCTATTTTCTTCTTTTAACTTTTCTCCATTTCCTATAATTTCTATAAAGAACACACAGAGTCACTTTATTTTCAAAAAAAGAATGTCACTTTGTAAATAATGAATTTTTACCAGGACTTAATAAATCCTTTTTTGTTATTAATGCTTCACTTCAATTCCAAAGTGGATCTTGGGACATATAACCCTGTAAAACCATCACATATTTCAGATCAATATCTATTGACTTAAAAATATGTGTTTAGTACATTTAAAGTAGCCCTACACCATGCAGCCTGACTACCAGGTCAGAAGATAGGAAACAGCAGAGGAGGTGCCTTCTGGAATAGTATGGAAGGAGCCTCGTCTGAAGACAACTAGCCTGGACCCAGGGAAGGACCATGGAGCGCTGAGGTAGAATGTTCCTTGTAAGCCAAAAAATCAGCCCTCATGCAGGCAATGCCTTCTCTCCCAAAACAGCGACACCAGAAATTGTGAGACCCGCTTGGGTCTACCAAAAACCAAGAGCACTATCTTGAGCTCTGTACTATTTGAAGTCTATGGAACTTCCAGCCTCTGTATCCCAACAGGATGCACTCAGAAGTCAGGTCCTGTCTGACCCTGTGGCTCTCAGAGTAAGGAGGACTTCCTCAGAAGCTTCAAGGAGGTTTCTCTCTTGCCTTATTGGTCAGATGGAGTGCCTGGACAGGGAACTGGGACTATTTAAGCCCAGTCAGGTTCCTTGGGGGCAGGCCACTTTGCTGAGGCATTGTTTGGGAGATTGGAGGATACCTTAACAAAACGAGGAACTGTTAGCAAGTGCAAACGGTAACTTGTTTTAAAGAGAGAGAAGCAACCAAAAGTGTCTACACCCCACCCCATCTCAATTGTTACAGTGAGAAGAACATACAAGGTGCTTCTACTCATTACAAAAGGATGCAGTAGACTCAGGATTTTGGGCTCCTGCTTCAAAAATTGATGGAAACTTGTCACTAATTGTTTTTCATTTTTACTTTATTTTATTTTTATATATTTAGTACAGGGTCTACCGGGCCTCGCTACACAGGTTGGGCTTGTAGTGATCCTCCTGTTTTCAACCTCTCAAGGACTAAGATTACAGGCATGCACCACCACGCCCAGTCTCAGTTGGCATCTCAGCGCACCCTGGGGTGGGGCTGGCATCACATGCCTGGGATTGACCCCTGGCCAGTATGCTCTGCCTAAGCAGGCGCTTTAATCTGCTGAGCTATCTGGCTGGCTCAACTAAGTTTTTAATTATTTTAATTTAGTGCAGAGTCTACATGGTCTCACCATGTAGATGGGACCCATAGTGATTCTCCTGTCTTCAGCCTCCCAAGCCCTGAGACTACACGTGTGCACCATCATGCCCAATCTCAATCGGCATCTCAGTGTGACCCAGGATTGTGGCCAGCATGGCACACCTGGGATCGAACTCTGGCTGCTGTACTCTTAATCTTTTATTTATTTATTTATTTATTTGGCTCAGGGTCTCACTGAGCAGCTCAGACTTGCAGTGATCCTCCTGTCTCAGCCTCCCCAGCACTTGGATCACAAGTGTTTACCACCACATCTGGTTTCAGTAGCCAGCACAGTGTGCCTGACACGGCACGCAACACAGATACCAGGGATTGAACTTGGGTCCTTGAGCTTGCCAGGCAGGCACTTAAACTGCCGAGCTATCACTACAAGTCTAACATATATATTAATTTTTTGGCTGAACTGGGGATTGAACTCAGACCCTTGCACTTGCCAGGAAATGCTTATTCCACTGAGCCATCTCCCCGGCCCCCCAAAGCAATGCATTTTTAATTGATAATGATCCACATATAGAAGCAAACAGAACAAAGCACAAAATGCCTATGTAGGAGACTTGCACTCGCCCCTCCAGATCTGCTCTTCGCCATTTCCCACCCTGACGTCAGCACTGGGCCTGCTGCTCAGCATGGGCCACATCACTGGGTTTCCTTCCTTTTGCCGTCTGGTGGGACTGAGCTAGGGAAGACCTGGCAGTAGAGTGGACGGGGGCCAGAAAATGCTGGTGAGCAGATATGGCTCAGCCTGATTCTTCCCTAAGCAGTCATCAAAACTGTCCCTGCCCCGAAGGTCATGGCCCTTGCTAAAATAGCTGTTGTCCCACTGTTATCTGCCATCCAGGTTCAGGAACTAACTCCTGCCACCCTCCTTTCAGACTGATGGGCAGTGAGTATCACGCAAGGTCTAACCCCAGGGCAGTGCACTGTTCCTTTCCATATAGCTTGTGCACAATTTTGAAGATTATTAACTCATCCTCGGGTTAGTTGCATGTAAGGGCATTTAATTAAGTAAAGCTGATATTGTTCCATTTTTACTACCTATTCCTACTCCATCTGCATAGCACATGAGAGACTGTAGACACCAGTGTAAGAGCCTTTCAGATTATTTTCCTATATTTCTATATTTGTACACATGTGTATGCACAGGTAATATATTTATATGTATACCTGTATGTATATCTACTTCATCAAACCTCTTATTGGTAAACATTATACTTTTTCATTAATACAAGGAATATAACAACGTACATAACTATGCATACATATTTTGGCATATATGCAAATATTTAAGCAAAAAAAGATTCATAGAAGTAAAATTGTTTGGTCAAAGGCCTTTGCTTTTAAATTTTCATCGAAACCACCTCACCAATGGTGGATGATGATATGGACAGTTTCTTAATTCTTGCCTACATTATCCATGCTTTTCAATTTTGGCATTCTAATGAATAAAAAACTACATCGTTATTTTCGCGGTCCTTCCCCTAATAGTGCAGTTCAACATCATTTCAAATGTTTTCTGCCCATTTGGGAATTTTTATTTTGGGAATTTCCTCTTCAGATACTTTGTACATTTTTTCTATTGGTTTGTTTATCTTTTTGATATACAGGAGAATGTTATATGCCGTACATGTTAGACTGTCAATGCTTATTTAGTATATTGCAAATATTTTCTCCCAGTACATCACTTATTTTTAATATTATTTATGTTATTTTGGGGCTTAAAAATGTTGTAAAGTCAAATTATTATGCCTTTTATTTTAGTCATTAGAAACAAATTTAAATAGATGAATTGAAGTCTCCTAGCCCTATTGTGTATTTATTTCTGAAATATAAAAATGGCTATTTATTTGTCTGGTATATGATTCTATAAATTTTAACATATACATTAAGGATAAAGACCAGCTTAAATTACTCACAACATATGAAAGTCCATTTTAGTCATACTTTTCCTTTTCCTGGGGCCCTTGGAAATATCTGACCTGTTCTTCATCACTATGGCTTTGTCTTTTCTAGAAAATCACAGCCAGCCATGTATCACTGTGACCGTTAACCCTTGCATCAGTTTGAATAACAACACTCAGGCAAATCGGGTCAGTATAGTTCTGGGCATGGTTGAAAGGATTCACTGCAGACAGGAGACTCAGGCTGGTGAGATGGGCACCAATCGATAGGCCCAGCCTGAACCCGAGCAAAGGGGACTGAGAAAGGGAGGCTTACCTCTGCTTCTCCAGAGGAGCTCCTGACTCCATCTCCACTTTTGCACGTCAGCTCCTGGCTTCCATGCAGACCCTCCGGCCTCCCAACACTATTGCATGCAGGAGGCTACAGTGAGCTACAGGTCTTTGACCTTCAGTGGACCTTTCAGGTTCCAGCCTGTAGATAGCCTTTTTCATACTCTTCCTCACCTGACTGCAGGTGGCTGTTGTAAGCCTACCATATGAATCCTTATATATTTATGTATTTTATACAACATCTTTCTCTAGTGGGTAGTTACTGATACAATCATTTACTGGTGAATGCATTTAGACAAATGTATTAGGGGATTTCAAAACTGTGCAACATCGTGAGTGTATTTACACAAATCAGGAAGGTGATGTAATCATGGGACCACCTTGGTGTATGTGGTCCATCATTAACTGAAACCTCATGACTAAGTGAACTCATAGATAGGTAGGTAAATTTTTGAACTAGGTTCTTCACTGAGTGTAGTGTGTTTGAAATTCATTTAAGGCATTGAACGTGTCACTAGTTCTTTAGTTTTTCATTGCTCAGTACTATACCATTACATGGACATCTCATTTTGTTTGTTCATATACTGAAAGTCATTTGGGTTGTTCTGATGTTTTAATGATTGAAAATAGAATAATTATCAACATTTATGTGCAATCTTTTGTGTGAATGTAAGCATAAATTTTGAAGTTTATGTGAGCCAATCTGTCAGGTTTTTTTTTCCTGTAATGGATTGTACTTTTATTCTTATTCTCAGACTGTTCGGCTTAATCCCTGTTCACATAGATTTTTTTTCCATATTTTATACTTAAAGTTTATTATTTATATTTAATTTTTGAACAGCATATATTTATTGAGGGAAAGAAAGTTTCTTTCCAAGAGAGGGGCAGAAAGGAACCTGAGTGGGTTGCCCTATTTATATTTAATTCTATGAACTACTTTAAATTAACTTTTGCTTAAGTTTTTACATTTAGATAAGGTTTCTGTTCTTCATAGTGATGTCAAAGTTTTTGAGCATATTTATTGAAAAGAATTCATTCTCCACTGAGTCACCTTTGGACATTTAACTGCATCAATTTTCCCTAAATTTGTTGGAAGTGTTTCTGACTTTCTGTTCTATTTTATTAATCTGTATGATGATTTCTTCACCAAAACTATACGACCTTAACACAGCTTTATAGCAAATCTTAAATTTGGGTAATGTGATTTTTGCAGTTTTAATTTCTTCTTGAAAATTGTTTTAACTACTCTAGGAAGTCATTGCTTTGACTTTATAAACCAAATTATTTTGCAAGGAAACCTGGCTGCATTTTGAGGAGTACTGGCATAGTCATTGTGTCAAGACATTTATCAGTCCTTTTTCCTTCATTTCATTCATCAGAATTTTGTAATTTTCAGTATACAGATCCTCTTCATAATTGTTTAAGATCCACACACATTTAAATTTAGAGGAACCATTAAAATAATATAATAAATCTTGCACTAGTAACTCTTAATGTGTATAATGACAGATTTTCAAATACTGAGCCAGCCTTTTGCTGATAGACAATCTTATTCATGGAGTCTTGTTCAGTTTATGTATTGCTAAATTCAACTTCTTAATCTTTTCTTGAGAATTCTTGTGTCTATGTCTATAACAGATATTGGTCTATAGTTTTCCTGCTTTTGCAATATCTTTGTCTGGTTGTGGCATCAGTGAAAAGCTGGTCTCTTCCCTAGGTTAGGAAGTGACTGTTCTTTTACTGTTTTGGAATAGTATTGGTGTTATTTCTTCATTAATATTTGGTAGAAATTGTCAATAAAGATTATCTGGTCCTAGAAATTCCTTTCTTAGAATATTTTTAATAATAAATTCAATTCCTTTAGTAGTTGTGGAAGACTCTTTAGGTTATCTATTTCATCTTGAATATTAATAATTAGTGGGTTATTAAAAACTGATCTACTGTATGTAAACTCTCAAAATTTATGATCATATGATCTTCAAAATATTTAATATTGTCTTTTAATGTCCACAAGATACAGGGATGTTCTTCCATTTCTGATAATAATTCACATTTTCTCTCTTTGTTCCTTTGTCATTCTTTAAAAAATATCAATTTTGCTAATTTTTCCACAGAACTACATTTGAGTTCACTGAGTTCTCTCTACTGTTTTTCCATTTTCAGTTTTGTTGATGTGTGCTCTTATCTTTATTATTTATTATTGTTATTACTATATTATTTCTGCTTATTTGGGATGATCTTCAGCACTGCAAAGAAAAACTAAATTCCTTTATGTTGTTAATGTCTAGTCTGATTCCATTATGAATACAAAACATACTTTCCATGAAGCTTAATATATTTAAGATTTTGATCTATGTTGGTGAATGTTCCATGTATACTCGAAGAAAATGTTTAGTCTGCTGTTGTTGAATAGAATATTCCACAAACATTATTTAGAGATAATTGATAATATGGCTCAGTACTACTGCTTCTTCACTAACTTTGTATTTATTGTATTGATCATAGAAAAAGTATTACTTGAGAGTCGGCCAGATAGCTCAGGGGACAAAAGTGCCTGCTTAGGCAAAGCACAGGGACCAGGGTGCAATCACAGTACCACATGCTGTGCTTGCCCTGCCCACAGGGCCCGCTGAACCAGCGACTGAGTCTGGGCATGGTGGCACACAATTGTAATCCCAGCACTCGGGAGCCTGAAAACAGGAGGATCACCCTGAGTCTGATCTGTGTAGTGAGGTCCTGTACCCCTGTACTACATATATAAAAAAGTATTATTTGAGTGTACAAATATAATCGTGGATTTGTTTATTTCTCTTTTCAATTATGTCAGTTTTTAATCATTTTTTGTAGCAAAAGAGCCAGATCCGTACATATCTGACTCAATCACTTTTACTGGCACATCATATTTATTTCTCTTGTATTGATATGTCCACCCTAGCTTTCTTCTGACTGGTGTATGATGTGTATTTTCTGTTCTCTTACCATATGTTATCATACTCACATACATCATCTTCCTGCATAAGTGCTTCTTAGCCATGTGGCATATATACTGTGTTTCAGTAGCCAGAGGGTCACATTTTTAGAATCCATTCTGACAAAGTCTATCTTTTCAATAATATGTTTATACTACATGCATTTAATATAATTATCCTTAGTTTTGTATTGAGATATTTTATTTTATTCTATCTATAGGATAAATTTATATTTATTCTGTATATAAAATAAAATATCGTTCATTGTTTATTGTTTTTCATTCTGATTTCCCTTTCTACTTTCCTTGGGGTTATTTGAACACTTTTCTTATGATACTTTAGTATGGTTTGAATGTTGTGCTCTTTCCCAACCGATGTATTGAAGCCCTACTCACCCGCCAACTGCCATGGCACTGGATAGGAAGGCTTTCAAGAGGCGGCATTAGACAGAGCCATCCAAATTATATTCAGACCTTTAAAAGAGTCATGAAACAGCTTGCTCTCCCATTATATTCCATACCATGTGAAAGATAGGTAATTTCCAGTCCAGAAGTCCCTCACTAGTACTTGATAATGTTGGTGTCCCAGTCTTAGATTTCTGCCCTATAAAACTGGGAGCCATCAATCTTTGGTGTTTATGTAATTCTCAATTTATGTTTTTTTTAAATAGTATCCTGATCTAAGACTGGATACTAGTGGCTGTCCTAAAATACACATGTAGTTTTTCACAATTATTGAGAATCGATGTTTTACCACTTCAAAGTGACTGTAGAAACCCTCAAAGCCCATAGGTCTCCTCCCTTCTTTATGTTGAGTTGTGTCATATATTGTAGCTACATAGGTTGAAAATATCATTAAATAAATCTTTAAGTCATTCTTATATACATTGTGTTCCTTATCAATTTATAACCAGTTTTTCAATATTCTTAAAGAATGAACTAAAATGTGTTATATGCGTATACTGACTTCCCACAAGGGATATAATGATTATGTACTGCAAAACATTAATACAAAATAAGAGCTAAAAATTTTATTTGGGATTTAATTGGAATGCAGTAAAGTTATAATTCTTTGGAAAAGAATTACCATTGCTTAATAAAGTGCTTGGCACATAAGAGCTCTTTACTAATATTTGTTGAGTGAATGAACTATTTCTATTACTAACAGTTCTCAGAAAGGAACAGTGTAGTCTTTTTCACTTGTTTATGCATTTCGTGTTCTTATTTTTAAAATATTCAATTTATTCTTATGTCATAATAATTAATCTATACTTGTGTGTTCTAAGTTGAACCATTTATCACATTCTGACTCCCTTATCTAACTGATTTGCCTAGCAATAGACAGCTGACTCGAGTGACAAGGACAGTAACTTCTCAAGGATTTTAAACAGCACCAGAGAGATACTGGCAGCTTCTCTGAGGTGACAGGTGAAGATGGGCCTGGTTACCGAAGTCAGTCATGGTGCTGTCCCATGGGGGTGGAGCCTGGCAAAGGCATGAGAAGCAGAAGTGACAGGGCTTCCCAGACACATTCACTCCAGTTATCCCAGGAGTCAGCTGAACCCTTATTGCCATGTCCTGAATATTTGTGTCTCCCCCAGGTTCACATATTTAAATCTTACTCCCCCAAAGTAACAGTACCAGGAATGTGAGGCTTTTCTGTGATGAAGGGGGCATCAGGTCGGAGCTCTCCTGAATAGCATTACTGCCTTTATAAAGAAGCAGCCTTGTCTGTTCCTCTCTGTGACAACACAGCCTCAAGGTGCCCTGTATAAAGCAGGAAAAGGAGCCCCCTCACTATTGAATCTGCTTACACCCTAACTGTGGACTTCTCAACCTCCAGAACTCTGGGAAACAAGTTTAGGCTGCTTCGAAGCTTCCTGGTTCTAGCTTCTCAAATAGACTAAGGCACTTAACTATTCCTTTAGCTAAGAGAGTGACATCCTTTTTGGCCTAAGTTTTTCTAAGCTGGGTTTCTGTCTCCTAAAAGCGAAAGACTCCTAATTATTACAAATATTGTTAATGGTTCAAAAGGTATTATCGGTAAAACATCAAGTAATACCAATAGACTACATTTTTAATAAGTAATGATTGTTATTATTACTATCAACTAAGTGATGATACTTAAATAGTAGCTTTTAAGTATTTGAGAGTACTGAAATCAACTTTCAAAACTTAAACATTCTCCTTGCAATCTTTCTCATTTAGTCTAGTAAATTATAGTTAATCCAAATCAATCAAAGATAAATTTCAGGCTAGCCTCTGTCAAATTATCTAAAATTATGCATTAATTAAAGAGTACATTTCTAATTTTTCAGGTGCTGGAATTAGCCACCATAATTAGAAACTGTAAATTTTCTAAAAATATGAGAGCTTACAAACATTTCAATAATAACAGGCAAAACTGCCAAATGGCTTATAGTGAAATCATTATTTCCCTCATATCACTACTCAAAATAAAATGCTAAGCAATAATTTAGCAATTAATGTTCTAGGATGACAAGGAAGAAACAGCTAGTGAATTACACAAAGTGACACATGGTAGCTCATTAGCCTCTTTTGTTCGAATCTGTATAACAGGGCTTGTTATTTACTTCTACAATATCTGTTTCTTCATAATCCCATTCTCAGGCTCAGAGAATCTGAGGGTAGCCTCCCCTACCCTTGCTCTGGTTTCAGGGGATTTCAAGAGCCCCTTAGCAGAAGCATCATAGGTCATGGTTTAATTAGCTTCAAGATTATTCTTACTCTGGTCTTGGGTCTTATGACAAACTTAAAGCCCAGTTCTATGTACCACAAACACATGACAGTTCTACAGCCTGTGAGGGTCTAAATAGGTCTTAGGTCCAGAGCCTTCTCCCTGAACCCTGGAGGTGTCCTAGGTCTCCACTGCTTATGTGAAAGGTCTAGATGTCAATTCTTCAATTGCTTTTTACCCACCACAACACCTCCTCCATTGTATGTTTACTTCACTTACCATGACAGTCTTCTAATGTTGATTATCCTGTGTTCTATCCACTCATCTTCTACCTTCCATTGTCTCTCCAGGCTTTTCACTCTGTCTATCCTGACAGGTATATCTAGTACTCAGAGCCAAGCTCTTCATTAACAATTCATTTCCCTATTACCTCAGGCTCAGCACCACCAGAAAGCCCCAGGACTTGTTCTTCATTGAAAGATGAATGTCTTTTCTTAGCTATACTCAGACTTGTTCTTATGCATATTTCTATAATGAGTTTCTATTCTACATCAGCATCATAATAATTGTTTCCCCAGCTGGCTCCCTCCTCAGACTCTCAGCATTTGAAATTAAACACAGAACTATCTCCAATCTTATGTTCTAAGCACATTATACACATGGCAATGTGTATAATGGTAGAGTTGATAAGCAGTAATACTTCGAAACATTTCTCTGTTAAACGATGTGTTACTCTAGTTATTCCAAAGAGCTGTGAGATGCTTTCTTGGTTAGTAATTATGCACTACAAAATTTTCTCCTTCTACTAAGCACCATAGTACCCAGGGACAGGGTGGGGGGAACAAAACAAGACCAGTGTTTCAGTCCATTTTAATGTGTCTTAAAGATCTACAATGATGCCAGCATTCACTAGGCCACCATCGTGTCAAAGCCAAGGCTCATTCTATGTCCTCCAGGGCTACTTCCACACATGTTTTTGGCCTTTAGCTACAGAGCATTCAGCAATTTTAACCATTAATTTTAATATACTTTATATCCTAGAGATAATGATAATCATGCTGAAATGTCAGCAATCATAAAAATTAGAAGAATGTATGGTCTAGAAGTTATGGTCACAGGCTCAGAGTCAGATCTATGATGAGATCCTGTATCCAATATGATAGGCTAATATTCATTTACGTAGATCCAGTTTTGTCCTTTTAATATGGAGACATGATTAAAAGACTTACAGTGCCAATCATAGTGCCAGGCATATAGAAAAAAATTTTAAGAAACATTTAAGTAATGATGACATTATGAGTTACTGTAAGCTTCTAGGAGCAAGCTTTGCTTTTCTTCCCTTTCCTTTCTTTTTTGGTGCTTATCAGTTTAAAGCTGTTTACTGGATACCTTGCAATGTGGGAAACAATGAACCAAGTGCCACAGAGAACATGACACTATGAAATGCAATGTTTGTTGATTCAGCCTTATAATCTAAAGGAAGAGTAAGATATGACCCAAAAACTACACCCAAAGACAGCAAGTAGGAGGTGCCCTAAGAAACTCACCAAAGCTGTGTTTCATGAGTGACAGAAGAGCACACACACACACATCTCTGAGGGAAGGAGCCTATGTACACATAACAGGTGTCCCACTAATACCTACTGTTTGTCCCATATCAAGAGTGTCCTCAGCCAGCAAAAGGTAGCTGTTCTTTAAAAAAAAAAGTCAATTTGAGTGAGATTTTTTTTCTGCTTTTGCTGTTTATGATTCCTCCACAGAGATATTTAATTGTATGGTATTCTTTAAGAACGTGCAAAAGGAGCTTTGCAAGTCTGTCTAATAGGTATTCATTAATTCAGCCAAGCTAAACGAGCTGTGAATGAAACTGACAAACGCTATTATTCTAGTTGCTATATTTTTCTTTTTATGTTCAGCAGAATATAGTTTGAGGATCTCAAAATTCCTGATATCATGCAGAGAGCCAAAGGGCCACAGATAATTAACATGGACTGGTGATGAGTCCATTTCTCTTTCATCTTTAATATGATTTAAAGGCTATAAGAATATCCAGTCCAAAGGTTTGGGTTCAATAGTCTTGATGTCCCTGGAAAGGAATCAGATGTCATTATCTACTGCCCTGTCCTCCTTTTCCTAGGTGATAGGTGGAATGGAGGACAAGCCCAGATTGACAGAGGAGAGTTAGCTTCCTGTGCCACTTTCCCCAGAAGAGGGTGGGCTCTTCCTAACTTGGGAGAATGGAGAGGGTGGTTTTGCAGATGTCTATGCCCTGAGGATGAAGAACATGACTAACTCCTTTAGTGGTGGATACTAAGTTAATACAATCAGTGCTGCATTTATAAACACTCAGAGTGCCTTCACAATGACCTGGCATGTTTGTGGGCTTCAGGGCCAGCCCAGCATTCCTCTGAAAATGACAGGACCTGAGGTTTCACCACCTGACATTTATTTCTTTGACTTCTGCCTATCTTGTCTTTGCAACTCTTTCCTAACGTGCAAATACCTTTAGAAAAATCAAAACAATGCTTAGTACTGTCATATTTTAGCAAGAACTGAGTTATCAATATCCCTCTAGTCACCATCATGAACATCAGTGTCATCATCACTAACTGCCTTTGCAGTCATCGTTTATTGAGTGTCTATTGTATTCCAGGCATGCCATATCTGGGCTTTAAAAAAAAAAGGCTTTTAAAAACACGGTTTTTAAATTGCTCACAGCGGTTATACAATGGACGGACAATTCTAAATTATATATCAAAAGTCTTCAAGTAAGTTGTTTTTCTCTGGTCCATTTCTAAGTATCCAATTCCATACAATGGGACAAAATAATTGATATTTAGACTTGAAATCCGCTTTGTGCTTTTGTTTGAATGCAGGTGTGCCCCAATTATTTTGGGAATTCAGAAATACTTCTAAATAAATCATAATGTGCTGTACAGAAGTTTCTATTGAGGGCACAGTACACACTGGATGAGTTCTAAACAGTCTTCCATTTGAGGCCAACTGGCTGAGTTCCTGCTTTAGCAGGGAACAGTAGTACCCTCCCTTTCAGACTGACAATCTTCCACTCAGATTTGGGCATCTAAATCGACACCATGTGTCCCTGGATTCCTCATGCAATAGAGCCAGGCTAAGAGGAGAAAGCTCACACAGAACCAGAAAGAATATGTGTTCTGAATGTGTGGCATTCTGGTTCTCTCTGCACACATATGCATTCACACATGCACATACACATTCACACATGTACAATTCTTAACAAGGGATGTATGCTGTGGCGCAATGTCAGCTTTTATCATTTACCCTTCTGTGAAGATCGGAAGTAGAAGGATTCTTTATCTAGCTGCACCTGCACTGTTTCAGTCCATTATAGAGCAGCCACGGGTGCTGGACCTGCTTTTGCACGAGGTCTAAACCTAAGTTGTGTCCCAGCACCAGAGGTGCTGTCTTTTCTGGGACTGCTTCATGATACCCAAGTCACTGTGTGTCTAATAATAATTTCTTGCTTTACTCACCTGCAGCCACTAGCAAGGATTTGAAATTCATATGAACTCAGCCAAAAATTCTCCTTATGCTTCTTCAGCACTTTCCTTTATTTAAAATTGTACTCCCTTTGAGTCTCCAGAACTCCTAGGATCCTTCTCTGGTCTTCTTCCCCAAGGCCCACACTATATATTTAATTTGACAGCCTACATATTTAATTTATTTATTAGCTTGCTTTTATCTTCTGTGCCCTCACCTTGTCATAAATAAGCCATGAGAGTAAAAAAAGAAATAAGTATTACCTTGGCTTCTCTGTCCTAAGCATTAACATCGTATATGATACAAGATCAGTACTTCAAAAACGACAAATAGAATATTTTTCATAATAACTTTTCTCTGAATACAAAAGATATATAATGTTGATGGAAATTTTAAAACTGTATAAAACACTAAGAAGATGAAAACTGCTATTCATATCATATTTGATCAGAGGGTTAATATTGTAGTATAGATGTACCCAGGTTTTTTTTCCTTTTAAATTTTTTCTGGAGAAGTTTAGGATAACATTGTATATACAGGTTTACAATCTGGTTTTAACATGTAAGAATTTTCTTATATAAAACATTTCTTCTGTCTGATTTGAATAAATATAAAGTATTTCACAATATACCTATAATAATGTAATTAATCATTTACCTATTATTGAATTTTATTATGAAATAATTCATTGATAATTCCTTCTGCTGTCAGCTATCTAGTTTTCCTCTGTAAGACAGTTATGGGATGAACAAACTGAGAATACACTTATTATTCTTAAATGCAATATACCATAAATCACATTAACTTTCCTTAGATAAACTACATAGATGCCATAAAGTAATAGAAGGTCCTACAAACAGTTTGGTAGTACATTTGACTTCTTATCTTTTATCTTTTGTTCAAAAAAAGAGAAAACATGAGAAAATATGTAGCAAAGGAACGAAGAGACTTCTCCACTATTGCTGACCCAGAAAAAAATAATGGCCATTATTTAATAAAAGGGGATCGGGTCATTCTCCATTTGGTCTTTGTTGTGGCTACACAGAAGACACCAGGGAACCAACTGTGCCGCAGTAACTTCGCGAAGGTCAACCCGGTCATGGGGTGAGTGCTTTCAGGGCCTCGGCCTAACAGGGAAGTGTGAACATTCTTTTGGGTCAAGGGCAGAGGTAACGGCAATAAAATATAGATTGCTGGATGCTGCTATGTACTTTGTCTTACAGCATGTAAGTTTTGTGGCTCTTGGTTTCTTATATTTTTTCATCTCATTTCTATAAAAAAAGAAATGATCTTACTCAAAGAAGAAATTATCTCTAATTTTAGTACCCCTTGATTGGTGTTGTTTCTAATTTTTCAGTTATATAAATAGCTCTGTTTGAGTATATTTATAACATATCTTTCTGCAATCAATGATTACTTTCCTAGAGCAGATTTCTAGAAGATGTATTAATGGGGAAAGGATAGCAAGATTTTTAAGGTTTTGCACCGTGTCCTGATGAGTCTCAGAAATGTCCTGATCTAGCTACCACTAAAATTTAAGAATGCCTCTTTTCTTCTAACCTCACCAATATTATCAGTTACCATTTTGGAGGGGAAAAATGTAAGGATGCTTTGTATTTATTCAAAAGAGAGGTTTCAACTCATTTCTTCGAATGTGGGTATATGTGTCACTTCATAATCACAGGGACAAAATACCCAACACCTGTGATAGAAATGAGGGCTCTGTTTATTGTGGTTCCAGGATGCTTGGTCCACAGTGAGCTGGCTCCATGCCAGAAATGGTGAGATGGAAGAGCACAGTGGAGAAAAGCTGCTCGAGTCATGGCGTCCAGGCAGTGGAGCGGTGAGAAGAGTAGACCCAAGCATATAACTTCCAGGTCACACCCTACAGAGGACCCACGTGCAACAGCACATTCAATTATAAATCCTCCAGTGGATTAATCCACTGATAAGGAAAGAGCCCCAAGGGGAAAGCACCTTCCAAAAGCTCCACCTTTGGACATACATGGATTTGAAGGAAAATCTTAGACCTAAGCCACAGAAGTGTGGTTTACATATTTCAGATAATGTTGTGATGGAACTTTAGGCAGTGTTTCCAGACAAGTCCACTAGGGGTATTCTTCTCTAATCTCATGTTTTATCTTCACAGTATTTTCTTTGCAAATATCATATTAATGTAAGTTTCAAAGGTATGGTCAAAATACGAAAGTACTGCACACTTCTGAAAGAGAACCCAAGCGTACCTCTACTACTATGATTATATTCAACTCAAAACTAACCTAAATTGGGAACTAAGAGTTGAAGAGTTTCTTTTTTGTGGGCAATACAGTAGGACCCCTCCATACATAGATAAAATAAGAACAATATTACAGTATCATTTTCCTGGAGAATTTGCAAAACACCATATTCTTGTAAATTACTGTTAAAACACCTGGATTTCCTTTACAAGAAGAGATTCTAAGCAGCAAATACACAATTATTCTTCTGGAAACATCGCCAAACCTCTCAGTCCAACATTTTAAAAGGAATCTGAAGGTTCTCTGTGCCATCTATAGCTCTCTGAGACCAAATTAATTGAGTGACCAGAGAATCCGTTTTCTCATTGTTCATGTTCAGAAGGATCGGCAGGGAGTCCCAGTTAGTCCAACTAGACAGTTGCTTTTTGATGTGCATCAGAGCTGGCAGCATTTTTCTCTGCCTCATCAATCCCAGCTTGAACATTTACCCACAGCCAACTTCTCCCTGTTTCCCTGTTCATCCTGCAAGATGGGCTGAGCCAAAATGGACTTGATTTAAGGCTTCCTTTAGGTATGAAATAAGACAACCCAAACCTCAAATCTTCTTTTATTGGGTTTGAATTACAAAATTTTTTATATCTTTCATTTGCTTTAGAACTTGGATGCTCCATGTTATCAATCATTAAACACACTTTTAATTTGTGTCAACAGCTAGAATTCATTCATTTTCCAAGTTTTTAATCTGTCCAGGACCTAAAAGGCTGTTCTTTCCACAAATGAGCTTCTTAGATGTTCCAAACTTACTTTATGTATAATGTAGAAAAGATAAAAGTGTATATTCCCTGATTCATAATATCAAATTTACAAAGTATCTAACAATTATGTGATATGAAAAGTTCTTATCCAACTTAAACTTTATCCTAATGACATAAAATTTCAAACATTCTTGCAACAACATATTTACCAGCAATTCCAGTGAGCTAAAATGATAACTGATTAGTATTTAATCATTTTAATGATTTTTAATTGTCATTTTAATTTAACAGGAATTATGGTCCTAATAGAGAAGTGAGAAAATATGAATATTTTGAAGAGGGGAGAGGGTCAGAGTGTAGGATCCAGGGTGCAGTAAGTGAAACTCAAATGAAAAACTGTAAGGAACACTGCAGGTGTTTTTCAAATTCTCCTGAACCCCAGGGCAGCATCAAAAGGGACCAAGTATACGTGTAGTAACAAGATCTAATTTTTATTGAGAACACAGTATGTTGCTACATTATCATTTTATGTACTTATATTCATATAACCTTGCAGCCAGTTTGCGGTCTGTGTTTGATTACTCCTGACTTGGAGATGAAGAAAATGAAGCTCCACAGGCTTAACCTCTAGCGAACTAAGCATTCCTGCAATGCCAGAGCTGGAGGGGGCATAGCTGGATTCGTTTCCCACATTCTTCCAACTTTGCCATGGATTCTCCAAGCGAGAAGAAAAAGGAAAGGCTCCATGGCACGGTTTGTGCACTGGGTACCATCTGGGACACTTAACACCTGTTATGATTTGACCATCTCTAATGTCTTATGTGTGGCAGGTGGGAGTTTGGGGTGGTAATCAAATCATGGGAATACTGAGCTCATCAAACGTTTAATACATGGATAGGTATTGTGGTTATATCTAGATGTTCCCCCAAAAACTTCATGCAGCCATAGGGCCTCTTCAGACATGGCTGAATCTAGAGCGTGTGCTTGATTAGTAGTGCAATGTTGGAATTAAGGATGCTGGCGATTGAGAGTGAGTGCTTGCTGGCTCAGTCCACTGATTAGTTTGGCTTTGACTTACTCTCATCAGCCTGGACAGAGTATAAAAGGGGAAGAAAGACACTTGATTTCTCTATCTTCTGCCAACCGTAAACTATTATCCTCTGCAAAGCCACCCTGCCCTCAGGCCAGCTGGTTAAAACTTGTCTCAGTTACTCTTCTCTCATTGTTGGGACAAATGCCTGACACCCAAAATGAAGGAAGGAAAGGTTTATTTAACTCATAGTTCGTGGAGGTTTCAGTCCCTACTCTACTGACTCCAAGGCAAGAGTGGCACCTGGCAGCACAGAGTTCCCATCCATAGCAGCAGCAAAGAGCGAAAGGGACGAGGAGCAGCAACAGCGCAAACAGAGAGCAGGTCTGACACCCTTGTGTTACACTGAGGCTGTCTGCCCCAGGCTGGGTGTAGTGTTCACACCCATAATCCCAGCACTAAATCATGAATTAATCACAAAGTCTAGAAGTCCACCCACAACTGCTTTTAGGGGACAACTAGACACAAACGATAACAGGACTGAATCCTCTGCAAGCTATGGGCTAAATAAACCTTCTTTCCTTTAACTTAGGATGTTGGGTATTTTGTCTCAGCAATGACAAAAGTAACTAAGGCAAAAGGTTTGTGCTTGGGTCTTTAGGAGTTAGAGCCTGGTTAGAAGAGATGGGTCGGAGGGTGGGAGCTCAGAAATACTTCTCTGTCTCTGGCTTTCTCTCTTTTCTCTGCTTCCAGCTGCCACAAAGCGAGCAGCTGTCCTCTGCCATGTTCCTCTACCTTGTTTCTGCCTTGATGCCAGATGACCATGGACTGAAGCCAAAAGCCAAAATTTTCTCCTTCGATTGCACATATCAGGTATTTGATCCAGCAAGGGAAAGTTGATGAGTACAGCACCAAAGGAAACCACAACTACATACAAGAAGATAAGTAATCCAACTTCCAGAGTTTTATAGATCACGAGGTTTAGTATAATCTGAGGTACAATTTCAGGTCTTCCTGATCCAATATTCTGCAGGACATAGAACATAAATCTACTTAGTATTATTTCCCCTTGTTACAAAAAGTACTTAAGACAAATTTAATAGACTAGAAATAATATCAGCTGGATGCACATTATAAACAGCAATGTTGGTATAAAATGCAATCATTATTAAGCTTAATCTGAAATGGTGTATCAGCAGCCTGATAAATTTGCTAAGTACAAACTCTTGACTTTTTAGTATAGGAAAATTAGGAAGCTTCATGGCATTAATTTAGTCTACATAAAATAAGGCTAATCAATTGCTTAGATGGGAATCAGGTTCACTAGTCCCTCAAATGAAAGGAAAAAATCAAAGAGCATTGATATTTATCAGCAAGATGCCTTGCCTAGAATATGCTCACTGTATGACCATTATGAGCACAGCCATTTTTAAAAGATATTGCTTATAGTTTCTAGAATATCTTTACCTGTGACAAAAATATCTATGAGTCAAAAGAAGACAAATATTTCATGTCAATATGAAACTCAAGTTTACATAACATCTATACTAAATAAGATAACATTCCAATTAAATAAAGGTCTGCGGATCAAAGTAGAACTAAATAAGCACTAAATGATGCGTGTCATATTTCCAAAAGCAACAAAAGGAATGGCAAAAAGCAAGCAATAATTCTCTGTCCCTCTCAGTTATTGCATCTGGCTGAGAGATAGAGTCCATGGTAACTAACTCATGAAGGAAACACTGAGCTCTTTTTGAATCAGTGAAGATACTGCTATCCAAAGCAAAATGTCAGTCTCTGAAATCCTAGAGAATGACATGTTAGAAAGTAAGATTCTCTCTGGGATGATGCCTAGTGACCTGCTAAGTATAACTCAAGCAAATGAAAAGTTGAATCAGAAATAGAATAAGTAAAAACAATAATAAGACCAGCATCCAGTGGCTTAGGACTGTCAGTATCAGGAAAACTGATGTAGAAGATAATACAGGCTCAGGATGTTAACACCATGAATGAGAAAGGCCAAGGCTAAGGGTGAAGCTAGAACAGCGTTGGGTGAGAGAACTGTCAGGTAAATATCCAAGAGCACCCACATCACAGCGAGCAGAGATAAAGTGGGAACAGCTGTCTGTTGTGTACTCAGCTTGAATTCTGAATGGAGCCCTGGGATGGAAGATAGGGAAGGGGAAAATGGCGCGAAAATATTGCCAAACCTGGAAAAGAGATTTTTAAAGAAGAAAAAAATGATAGATGCCTCTAAAGAAGCAATCTGCTAAAACCAGAGTAAAAGAGTAAAGAGGAATTTGAAAAAACATACAGGAAGACCCAATATATACAATGTCATCAAGAAGGTTTTCAAAAGACCAATATTGCTCATCAAAACAAAACATTAATTAGTCTATATGTAGTAAATCCCATCTGCTTACATTAGGTATGGGAAATCAAATCCATTCACTTATAAAATATATGCCTAAAATAGCAGTATAGAAAGATAAACACTAATGCAATACCAAAAAGGAAAAATATAGGCTGAACACATTAAAGCATTTTCTTCCTATTTGATAATATCTAATATAGATTTTGATCCTTATTTATACTTTTGATTTCTCATACCAGAGAAACAATGTGACATTTGTATATGCTGATTTGATTTATTTCACTTAAGGTTATGGCTTCAAATATATCCCTTTACCCATAAGTGTCTCAAGTTTATCCTTCTTTATGGCTGAGTAGTACTCCATTGTATAAAAAATCACTATGGTATGATATTTTTAATTCTTTCAGAAAAAATACCAAAAAGGAGAAGAGTTGGATCAAATGGAGCTGTTGATTTTAGGGGTTTTTTGTTGTTGTTGTTGTTTATTTGTTTGTTTTTGGAAGAACCAGGGATTGAACTCAGACCCTTGCCCTTGCCAGGGAATCGTTTGTTCTACTGAGCCATTTCCCCGGTCCCTGATTTTAGTTTTTTGAAGAATCTCCACACTGATTTCCCTAGTGTCTGCACCAGCCTGCACTGCCACCAATAGAGGAAGAGGGTTTCTTTTCCCACACAGCCTCTCCAGCATTTGTTATTGGTTGATTCCTTGATAATTGCCACTCTTCAATACTTGATCCTAACCAAAAGGCCGAAAAGTGAGAGCTGCCATTCTTTCAAGAGTGAGATGAAATCTCAGCATTATTTCAATTTACATCTCAATGACCACTGATGTTGAACATTTATTTCATATATTTATTTTCCATTTCTACTTCCTCAGCTAAGATGTCCTCTTTAATAACTAGTGCTGGAAAAACTGGCTTTCCACATGCCAAAGACTAATACTAGACACATATCTTTCACCATGTACTTAACAAAAATCAAAATGGATCAAAAATGTAAACATTAAAATAAAAATGCTAAATCTGCTGGAAGACAGAATAAGTAGAAGTCTTGAAGACACCGATGTAGGCAAAGACTTTATTAACAAAACCCCGATCACATGAAAACTACCAAGGAAAATCAACAACCAGGATCTCATATTATAAAGCTTTTGCACAGCAAAAGAAATCAACAGAGTTTTGAGACAACCTACAGAGTGGGGAATTTTTTTTCCAGCTATTCCTCAGACAAAGAGCTAATATATAGAATACACAAAGGATTCAAAAAATCATAACCCCTAGATTTGAAGACCCAACCCAAAACTGGGCAAGTCAAATGAATAGACACTGCTGAGATGAAAAAGCAGAAGCTTAGGTATTGCATAGTTTCTCTTATATAAGAAAATCAATATATATATAATATGAAATATAATATATATATAATATAATATATATAATATACACATATTATATATTGCGTGAAATACAATATACACATATTATATGTTATATTAAATATAACATATACATATTACATGTTATATGAAATATAATATATACACATTATACATGATATGAAATATATTATATGCATATGTTATATGAAATATGATAGATACAATATAATATACATATAGATATATGAAATACAAAGAACTTCATGGAGGGGGGACTGGGGATTGAACTCAGGCCCCTGAACTTGCCAGGGAAGTGCTTATTATACTAAGCCATCTCCCTGGCCCCTAAGAACTTCAAATAATTCTCTAATTTATCTATTCTTTTGTATCAAAATATTTCCTATATATGCTAATTCATTTCATTTATACTACTAATTTCTCTTAGTTCATTGGAAAGAAATTTGTGTTACTGTGCATTTGTTTCTGCTTTGTAAGAGTCTGTTGTCTCTGAGTAACAACTTCGAAAATAACATTACACAGCATTTTTTTACATTTAAAGAATACAAAATAGTGACAGAGAAAACAACACTAGAAACAATATAAGATTTCACTAAACTAATAGCAATTTCACAACTGTTGCTATATTACACGATGCTTTCTTCAGATTAGTTGTTCAGATTGCCAATTGCAAACATATAAAATTCATTTAAAGAAGAAAAAAAAAAGGAATAAAGAAGTTATAAGAAGAAAAAAAGGGGCCGGGGAAGTGGCTCAGAGAAATAAGCACTTCTCTGGCAAGCACAAGGGCCTGAGTTCAATCACCAGTTCCACAAAAAAAAAAAAAAAAAAGAAAGAAACAAAAGAAAAAATCAGAGTGAAAAAAATTATAAGCCTTAACTGCTCCTTTCAAAAAACTAGCAGAAATCAATAATACAAACTCTTCTAGTCTGTCATTATTTTGTTAAGAAATTTCATTCTACTTTTTCATAAAAGAATGCAAATAAATCATCTACCTGGACACTTTCAGGAAGAACAGCAGACATGGCAGAGCTAGAGTGGGTCACACCTGTCTTCAGCAAGCAGCAGAGGAAACAGGAAAGCGGAGGGTGTCCTAGGGACTTAAGAAGAAAAGAGCACTAGCGCAAAATGCAAGAAAGTAGCAATACCCAGGCCATCCAAAGCCTGAGGCCCCTGTTTCTACAAGTTCTCACTCCTGCCCCAAGTGCAACAGGAAATATCCTATGCTTGTTTTCTTGGCAACAACAAAATGTTCATGTTCACTTCTGCTGACCTAAAAACACAAAAACATTCCATGTTTTAGCCCAAATCATCAGCTAAAACATGTCATGGAAAAATAAGCAGATTAATTGCACCCTAAATTTGTGACCTTCAGCTTTGCATCCCGAACCCCCTAACCTCAAAAATATAACTGTGTACTGTTTCTGCTACTGTAAACGTTCACTTGGCTTGGATTGTAGCCCAACACAACTTAAACTAGGTTACAAAAACTTCCCTCTTCCCACTGCTATGGGCTCAGACTTTGGCAAAAGAGCCCAGTGGGCCCACTGGCCTAATAAAGGACTTGGTTTTGTCCACCTTTTCCAGGGATGCTCGATTTCTCATGCCACCAAGAATCCTGGTCCCATTTTCCAGAACAGAAGGAATATTGAAGCCATACCAGCACGCAAGTTTTAAAATTAGAAGACGATGGGTTGTATTACTCAATATTAATACTTAAAATATCCTATGAAATTTAGGTTTATCTTTTAAAATGTAAATTTCTACAATTAACTATAGCAGTGAAAAATCAAACTCACAGCCGTAAACAATCCTGAAAAGGTGTACAAGAATTCCAAGCTCTGAAACCAGATGACTTGTTTTTTCTTTGAATGTTTAAAGAAGCACTGGTGCTACATAAATTCCTCCAGAGTTCAGAAATATGTAGACAGCTACATAATTTATATTGTAAGGTTAACATTGCTCTGGTATTCAAAGAAAAATAAAAACCAATCTCTTCTTAATATATTCAAAACCCAAACTAACTTCCTTGATATGTTAAAAATCAACTGGGATTTATCTCCAGAACTCACAGATCTATCAAATATTCAAGGAAACAAGCATGTGATAGATAATAGCACATACTAAAAAAAGACTCTGATGCTACCAATTCTTGTTTTTCTTAAAATTAGGAAAGTAGAAATTGAAACATTTCTGAACATTATTAAATCATCAAAGAACATTACTCTTCAAGATAAAATATTAGAGGCTACTCCATTAAAATCATGAACAAAGCAGAAGTATTTATTGTGAACATTATTGTGCAAAATTATGCATTGAATTGATGATAAAAAAAATACATGAAATATTTAAAAATAAGAAAAACAGACAAATATTCATTGTTTATTGATGATTGATTACAGGTCAATCACTGGAGAAAATCATGTTCAGAATCAACCTCTTGCACATAATGAGAGCTTAATAAATGAGTTAGAATAAGAAAAACCAAATTTTAACATTAATAATGGTTTCATTAACATTAATATGGTTTTTCCGTATTCTCAAATCATCAGCTAAAACATGTAATGGAAAAATAAGCAGATTAGTGGCACTCTAAATTCGTGACCTTCAGCTTCTGCTACGTCCTGCTCAGTCCCTAGTGAACCTCTTAGGGGTCTGCAGCCCCCTTCCTCCCTCATCCCCATCAATTCATCTCCTTTGTGTCAGAGGACCACTGCTTTCTCATCAGATGAGCATTTTCTCAGCTTCCTGACATTAAGGTTCCTGACATTACCATGCACTGCACCTGTCTTTAACCCTTGTTTTGCTTTCTTTCCTGTCAAAGTCCCAGAGGTTTCACCTTTCCTCCACTTCCTCCACCTTTTCAGAAACTTTACATTGTTTTTTCTCTACTTTTTAAATTAATTTTATTGAGAAACAAATAGCAATGAGTTTCAAATGCGATTAGTGGGACAATTTCAATAATTAATACATTGCATATTGTTGTCTTCATAGTGGTTATTCGTAATACAAGATGTAGACATGATATCCTGCCTAAACACTATTAGTACAAATCTTTCTTCTCCTTGATTTAAGAGAAAGTAGCTGTATATCTATCCTAACTATTTTGTATATACAGATACAAAATTGTACTTCATTTATATCTCCTTTATTTGTTTAGTTTTCTCAGACATGAGTATTCCATTGCCATTGAAATATTGTAGGTGCATGAATTCAGCAAAATAATCCAATATAGTCCAGTAGTCCATAATAATAGTGGGTTATCTGCATGACTGGCAATGCCAGAAGTTGTTGATTTGCGCCTTTTACAACTCAACATATTAATATGGCTTTACTTTTATACCTCACTTTTATACCTTTCTGCTGGATGGTTAAGACCAAGATAAAGCAAGACCTATATAACAAGAAATGTAACTTCTGTATCTGACAAGGTCAATCAAATCTCCTCAGGATTTACCCTGAAAGCCTGTACCACAGTTTGTAGAAAATTGGTCAAGCAATGGCTGTGACTCATCCACATGGCTGACACTGACAAAGGATCAACTTTACATTGTTAATTGTCCCTCCTTTCTATTTTGCCATCAGCCTCTCTTCCTTCTTTTTCTGTTCTACTATTAGATAAATACATGGTTTTAAATCACCCCATATTTACAAACCCTCTTCTTTTTCTTCTTTCCTTCATGGCCCCTCATATGTGTGTCACTCTCATGTCCCAGTCTTTTACTTGCTTCTTTAACCTGTTCTAATCTAGTTCCAACCACACTCCTCCTCAGAAAGAACTATTTTAAAGGTCACCAATAACTATCCTGCCACTAAAGGGAAGGAAGAATCTTCAGTCTCTATCCTACCAATTGATCATTCCCTTCTTGTAGTCCCGGGACACCGTAGTTTACTGGCATTTGTCTATTGATGGTCTCTTTTGTGGACTCTCTTCCTTTTAATCTGGTTTCTGAATGTTTGAATTTCTTAAAGTCCTGGTGAAAGAACACTTCTTATTTTTTCTAGATTTTTTCATCTCTACTTGAAATTTTTTAAATAGGTCACTACATTTCTATAAGTAGCGTACTGAGAACTTGAAATCATGGCTTGTCTAAACTGAGACACACCGAAAGTATAACATATACAACAGAATTTAAATATTTACCATAGAAGAATAAATCATACAGTATCTCATTACAATTTTATGTTGATTAGATTTTAAATATTATTTTGAATGTGTTGATTTAAAATTATGATTTAAAATGATTCACCAGTTTATTTTTTTAATATATTTTTCTTAGTACATGTTTTCAGTACATGCAGTTTACAATCATCTTGAGAGTGGATACACGGCTATAATACAATTTGTTTCTTTTCCATTTTCGTTTCCTTTCCCTGTCCCTTGCTCTCTCCTTTAATTCCCCTTTCTCTATTTCATTCTTGTGAGTTAACTGATCATATCAGTTTGAGTAAGAAATGCCCACTAAATTGGATCAGCATAGCTCTGGGTGCGGCTGAGGGGGTAACTGAAGAATTGCTGGGCCTGAGTAACACCAACCAATGAGTAGGCTGCTGAATGACACGAGAGGCAATGAAGAAGGAAGGCTGCTTCTGCTTCATCAGAGGAGCTCCAGGCACAGTCATCCTGGACATCATTCCCTGACCTCCACCACAGACCCTTTAGCCTCCTATTGCAGGACCTTGGCATGGGCTGCTGATATGGACTTGCATGGGACACTACAGTGAGTTCCAGACCTCTGACTGAATCCTTTGTACCTCCATCATGCAGACAGCCCTACTGCACTATGCCATGCCTGACTCTATTGGCAACCACTGTAATCTATTTCTCTTCTATTATTTCTTTCTTCTCTTAACCAATTTAAGAGAAAATCAGCTTTCTCTTAAGTCCATTTTGGCTGAGCCTAACCCTGTTCCCATGTATTGACACGTACAGAGATGGCTGGGACTGTTCCTTATCCCTTCAGTTGGCTTTAAACGATCTGTATTGGTCCAATGGAGGTGCTCATGGTAGTCTCTGAATCTGGCAAGCAGTATTCCCATGGACACCAGCCCCAGTACCCTTCTGTGAACTGGGATGAGGTAGGATGCAGACCCAGTGCCCCATGCCGTCATCTGGGATTCAGCCTCCAGGAAGAGACTATGACTTGCTGTGGCTTGAAAGATTACACATCAGAGCTGAAGCATGGACCCCTAACACATTAGATACTATCCCAGTTGCATCACGCAGATTGGTTTTCCTCCACATCCTTCTCTCTGCATACTGCAGAGGTGATTTCAGGCCTAGCCCAGCTCACAGCACTCATGCACTTCCTCCTATTCTCACAGTCATTCATGCTCAAACTGCATCCTTCACAAATTAATAAAAACCAGGTTTGGCCTTGGGTCCCGGCCTTTGTTCCAGATATCCATCATTGTGGCCGGGCTTAGAACCCCTGGGCTCTCCATAACTACAAATATGCCTCCGTGGGCTGCACTGGAAATATTGGATTGGAACTAATTCACTAAAATTTCAATAACTTTTCCATGGGACTACAAATATAAACTTCCTGGCCCACAAGGAGACCAGGAAGGGCTCCTATACCAACCCCTTTTAAATTTTCTCCCTGTTGCTAAAATCATCATATTGATAGGATACTTACTGCATATAATTTTCTGGTTTGTCTTATATTTTATTATATAATCACAAATCTGTTCACACAGTTAAAATGGAATTTATGAATGAATAATTACCATGATTTATCACTTTCTGTATGATACTATTTTAAAAAATTATTAAATCTTTTACTTATTGGATACAGGGTTTTGCTATGCAGTTTGGTCTCACAGTAATTCTCCTGTCTCAGCCACCTCAGCACTGGGATTACAGGTATATACCACCACTCCTAGTTTTGGTAGCTGGTGTGGTACACCTGGAATTGTAGAGTGGGCATGACATGTGGTGCTAGGGAATCAAACCTGGGTCCTTGAGCTTGGCAGGCAGGTACTTAGACCACTGAGCTATCTCCCTGCACAATGCTATTGTTAACACTGACTATACTACTTTAGCTGAGGTGACATAATTATTCTATATCAGTTGTTCTTCATTATATGCCAAGACTGAGATTGCCTAAGGGTCAAAGCAATATTACAGCATAGTACCAGGGACTGGCCAAAATAGGGAACAAATTTTCTTTTCTTTTTTCTTTCTTTTTTTTTTTAGTGAGCAATTTTCAACCCAATAAGTTGAAAATGTAAAATCTTGCAACAGACTCAAAAGCCAGCTACACCTAGAAGACATCTCTGAAATGTAGTCATTTCCTAAGGGTTCTCAATACTAATTTACAAGCATCAGTGCAGAAAGTAAGCTAAAAAAGTGAGAACACACAAAAGCAAGATGCAAGTCTATGCACCCAGTTTGCCAAAAGTAACCTAGGGGGCAATGAGGTGGAACAATTTGAAAATCACCCACCTAAACCCTCTGCAATGATAACATTGGAAGTAACAAAGCAGATGAAAGAGGCTCTAGAAAAAAATCAGATTAGAAATAATTTCTCAGTAACTAAAGAGATGATTGTCTTAATGAAAAAATATGATTAGTGAATCTGGACTAGATACAGATTAAAAACTAGAGGCACTTAGAAAAATAATGAAATCGTGAATAGCCAACATAAAAAATAAATGAATCCAGGAAGTAGATTCTAAAGGATATTGGGGAGATTAAAATGTGGAAAGTATATGCAGCAGAATGAACCAAAGTGAGAACAAAACATTAGATGTAGGGGACAGTTTTAAGGTTAGTGATGATGAAAACAAAGATTTTCTAAAAATAGCAAGGCATCACCTAAAATCAATCCAAAACCTCATAGATAATGTAAAAATAACATAAGATTTATTGGCATTAATAGAAAAGCAGGAGATAAGGCAAATGATGTAAAATCTTATTCACAAAAATTAATGACTGAAAACTTTCCAAGCATGGAAAAAGATTTTGATGTACACTAAGAAAGGCATATAGAATTCCAATTAGCCACAATAAAAAATCTATAGCAAGGCAAATAATAATCAAGATCTAGGCATTCAACAAAAAAGCAAAATATGAAAAGCTTTAGAGAAAAGAAACAAATACCCATGTGAAGGAAAGCCCATCAGAATCACAGCAGACTCCTCAGAAAAAAACTAGAAAATCAAGAAGAGCTTAGAGTGAGGTGTTTCAAATCCTAAAACAACCTCCAACTCAGATTGATGGAGAAATAAGATATTTCCATGATAAAGAACATATGAAGAAACTGATGACCAACAAACCAGAAGTCTAGAATATTCTGAAGGTTGGTCTAGAAAGAGATTATAAAGGCTACAACTCTATGAATCACAACAGAATGAATCCACCAGGCATGGAAAGTAGTTAAATAAAGGAGAAAGAAGGGAAACCAGGAACAGAAAAACAACATGAAAAGAATAAGTAAATACATACAAGTTATAACCATCAATATAAATTATCTTAATTCACCATTCAAAAGAAAGCTCAAGAAACAAGATCCAACAATATGCTGCACACAAGAAACACAAATACTTATGTCTCAACTGATGTTGAAGAGGCATTTAATAAAATGTATGATTTATCCACAATAAAACTTCAGCGTACAAACAGCATCACGTGTAACAACAAAATGAAAATTACCAATTTTTCTATTACCAAAGAATAATACAAAAAGACCAAAACAAATGAAAGAGAAAAATCCTGAAGAAGATTTAAAAAATCCCCTTTTCTATGTAGATGATGATTGTTATACTCTCAAACCAATAAACTGAGTTAGTTTACATAAAGTGATACCTGTTTGACATAGCATTAAATTTAGTCAGACTAACTAAAGAGCCATTCCACCGAGAATCAATTATTAAATGTCTAAGAATAAATTTGTCAAGTAATGTGATATATATATATATATATATATATATATATATATATATATATATATATATATATAATAATTTTTGGCATAAGACATAGTCGACTATATTAATTAATGAACGCATGCCATGTAGTTGAAAGTTTCAAATGTTTATTTATTTATAAAAGAGGAATTTGGAAAAAGCAAAAAATTTTCCTAAAGTTATCTAAATAAAAATCAACTATATAGAATAGCCAAAAGGTTTGAAAAATACAATAAGAAGTGAACTTTGCTTTGTCAGTATATAAAATGTTTTATGGAGCAAAAAAACAAATTAGTTCAAGTGAAACTAGCAAAACAATGGATAAAAAAATCAAAGAACTGAAACAGAATATATGGTTTTAATATATGATAAATTTCTTGCCTAAAACTGTGGGAAGATGATCAATTATTTTATAAATAAAATTATCTTGTCATTCAAGAAAAAAACTCATGATTTTCACATTCTAAAATCAACTAAATCTCAGAGATTTAAATGTTCAAAAACTAGAATATTATATCACTATTTATATACAATGTCACAGAGAAATTTTCTAAACAAAGTAAGATTTTTAGGAAGAAATATTTAAACATTTTTTAAATTTAAAATGACCGTAAATTTTAAAAACAAACACAAATGAAAGAAATAAACAAGGTAAATGTTTATAATATTAGTTGTAAGAAAGAATATTACCCTAACAAAAGAGTACAGGTTTCCTGGTTTCCTTAAAAACCAGGAAAAAGATTCACAATAGTATAAAAATGGATAAAGAATATAAATTATCAGAATACAATATACAAGTAACCAAAAATTCTGCACTAACAATTACCAACTCTAACTGAAGTAGACTTGACACATTTTTTCTCCTAATTTGAATTGGCAAAGCCATTCATAAATTATAATCAATTTTGATGAATATGTTGTGAGACTATTTCATTACAAAATAATATTAATTTGGTAATTTTATATTACTCCTCTCAATTATTTTTTAGGGTGTATACAATAAAATATCAACAACTCTGAAGAAAATAATATAAAAGATGGGAAATAGTTTATGTGTTGTTTAGATATACTATTAGTGCATTATTTTTGTTGTTAAAAATTGGTAGTAATCATGACCAGTCACAATGGAATGATTAAATATGTATGGACTATTCACTCGGCATGCATTAAAATTCCCATTGCAAGAAATGTGGTAAGTCCAGGAGATAGCTCAGCGGTCTAAGCACCTGCATGGCAATGCAAGGATCCGTGTTCTATCTCTGGTACCACATGCCATGCTGGCCCAGCCCCAGGACTGCCGAGCTACCCATTGAAACCAAGTGAGGAGGCACACTCTTGCAATCCCAGTACTGGGAAGACTGAAGCAGGGGGATTGCTATGAGTCACAGCTGAGTAGCAAGACCCTGTACCAAATATATAAATTTAAAAAAAAAAGAAAGAAAGGAAGTAATATGCTAATGTACCAATTGAGAGTCACAGTTCAAGTAGCAACATCTTCCTAAAAGCCACATTTTAGACACTAAATTATCTCACAGAGCCAAAATTAAAGCTGAACAGGGAAGCCTGAGCAGAGACTGTTGCATGGATTGTTCTGAGATGCTCAATGCCAGAAATTTTCAAATCTTATGATGAAGACATAGCGATCGTATGTGTCTAATCCAGTCACCTTCCGTCTCTGAATGTTCCTCCTCAATTTCCAGAAGATCTGAAGGGTTTAAAATTAGCTAGTTTTCTCTCTGGTTAGTTTACTCAGCCAGACAAATTTGAAGAATGGGTAATGCCAACTCTGTGTGAGATGGAAAGCTACTCCCATATGTGTTTATGAAAGCCTATAAGACTCAATTTTCATCAGAGCACTAAAAATCCAGTGCTCTGATTTTATCTATGTAGATATATACCTTAAATTATTGGAGGAATATTTGAAAGAAAATATTCCCAAATGGTGGCAACTGTTGTCTACAAATGACAACTTTATGAATTTTATTTTTTCATATTTTATGGATGTAAAATTATTCTTGTAACAATATTTGACCACATTGCCCCTAGAAACTGGCTATACTCATTAGCCAAGTCCCCATTTTCAAATGAGCTTTTGAAATTTTTGCATCACGAGAGCTGGTGACATTGAAAGGAGGAAAGCCTACTAAAGAGAATGGCAGTCACTCCCTTCTTGAGAAGTAAAAACATTAAAGTACATGTTCCATTGTACCTAATACTCTCATAACCAAGACTGGATTGGCAAAATAGCACCAGCTCATTAAAAGATCGCTGGAATCATTATTGCAGTTCTGGAAGTTGCAGGCATCCATAGGACCTCAAGTCATCAATATTTACTTCAGAGTAGGCATGGACCACCAGATGGCGCCAAACCACACCTGGGGCCAGACTGAATTTAGAAAGCCTGGTTGGATTTCCAGAAATTTCTAATTTCCAGTGGGCTAGTTCCACAGGATGGCTCAGCCTTTGTGTGGTCACTTTTCATTTATTTATCATCTATCTATCTATCTATCTATCTATCTATCTATCTATCTATCATCTATCTATTTATTTTACTTATCACATTAACATTAGGTTTTATTGCATTACTTTCCTAATTTCTGGAACTTCTTTTTCAAGAACGTTTTGAATAGATGAATCATTTACTTTTTTCAGATCCTTCATGAAATATTGAATGTAGATCATGTTCAGCAGTCTTCTTCCATCAAAGAAAAGGTACATTTTCTACTCTCAGTGGAAGAATAGAACATCATGCATAAAATCTTGTCAAAATGTCAAACTTGCATCTGCTTAAATTTCTAGATTTAACCTCTAGTGCATAGATAGATACACTAGGGACAGGGGAACATGAAAAATGACACCGTGCAAGCCATCCGCAAAAGCCAGCATGTGTGAATTTTACAAGACTAGTTAGTCTTTTAAATAATAAATTTCAAGAGGAAAATGTTAAATGAAAGTGTGGGAGAAGTCATAGGTTAAAAGAGACATGAGGCTGAGGAGTGTAGTTCAGTGACAGAGCACATGCTTGGCATGCACAAGGCAGAGAGAGAGAGAGACAGAGACAGAGAGAGAGAATTTTAAAAAGTACTGATCAAATACTATCCAAAATATTATCTAGATTATGACATAAAAATTTAAATATTTTTTTAATTTTGCAAGATCATATTTAAAAATATCCCAGTCTTATACTTACGTAAAAGTCTAAAACAGTAGTTAGCATTGTTGAAGCTAGTTGGACTGAGGCTTAAAAAGATTTCAAGTTAATGAAATCATACAGTATGAGAAATAGTTTATTGGCAGATGGTATCCACTTTAATAAAAATGTTTTTATTGGGAGAAGAACAGACTGGGAATGCAACTCCATTGTCAGTGCATGGTTAGCCTGCAACCACGCTTCGACTTCCTGAAAATTTGCATACTATAACAATTTGGCAAAAAATCGACAAAGACATTCTGTGAAAGCACTTAATTATAAGGGATTTACAATAAGAAGTATTATATGACTGCTTTTGAAAATAAAGTTGAAAACAAGTTCATTTGGAAACCAACTGATTTGTATTTTAAATTACTCCAAAAATGTTAAGATATAATATTAGCACTATATTTATAGCTTTTAAAGGATTCTTATATTTTAAAATAAATGCTACATATTTGAGGATTTAAGTTATATGGTGCTTGAAATTTACTTCAGGACAAGTCATTTGATGTTAGGATTATAGAGCAAATAGGATTGATCGTGAGTTAATAAAGGTTGAAGTTGGGTAATGGGTCCATAACCATTCACTGTACCATTCCATTTTTCCTATGTTCACAATTTTCTGTAATATAAAATAAAAAAGAAAGCATAACAGTTCCATTTTAACTCCCCACTGGCCCCGTTCCCAATTTTCCCTGGGTAATAGCTCTTTGTAACTTCTTAAGAGCCCTTTCTGAGTTTTTATGTAATATATTCTCCTTACCATTAAGGACACATTAAAACACAAACATTTAAAAGACTAATTTCCTGGAAGCCTCGCATGCTCAACTTACCAGGTGACATCATTTGAGTTCATTCTGTAAGACTAATGCTCATTTCCTCTCTAACTTCTGTAGACACAGCCCCAGATCACTGGGACCAGAGTAAGTGCTTGAAAATAATGACAGCAGAATCATTCCTGGTGACGGTTTCCATGGGAATGGGAATGAATCAGCTCAGAAAACTCTTAAATTTCAGCCTAAGGGTCATAGAAGGCCATTCCATTTTCACAGGGTTGTGGCTGTTTATAGCTTTTATGTGAGGTGGGGGTAAAGAACTATCAAACATAAACTTACTTCATTAAAGAATATCAGCTAATTCTGAGTGTAAACACCAGCCATTGCTCAGGAAGCCCTGGCAAACACTCTCCCTAAATACACGTAGGGCCATAGTTGTGAGTAGCTGCCCAACTGCATCATCTTCAGTATGACTGTGATTGCTCAGAAATTCTGCCATTCTGTAGGAGTTGAGAGTGGAAGGTGAATGCAAGTACATTTTGAAGGATACAGGCTTACGACTTTGCATAGTATTGAGGAGATTTTCTGAAGGTTAATCAGAATTCAGTGAATTGTACAGCTGAAAATTGGGATTAATTCAAATTAATCTTTGACAAGAATAGTTTGAAAAAAAGATAGCAGTCTCAAAAATTCTTAAATGAAAATAAGTTTCGGGGAAAGCTATTTAAGGATATTTTAAATAATTATCTTCAATCCAAGGGCTGTTGGTACATCTGTCTTTTTATTGTTTAGTAATACTAGATTATGGTTCCAGAACAATATGTAGCCTCTTTTTATGCACATCCAGCAGCTTGAATCCTGGCAATATATCATCTGGGAAAATTGTTTTCTGAGTGATGAATTGCCAGGTTAAGAGTATTATATTTCTGCTACCATGGCTTTATTATCAGAGCATTTTAGAAAATGTTTTTACATGATACAGCAGTAATGTTGTGATAAGAATTGATATAACATTTTAACAAGTGTTTAGGAAAGCTAAACTCCTAGCTTTAGTATTATATGTGCAATATAGCTAGTAACACTGGCAGTGACCTTTATATAAGAGCTGTACAATTTAGACTTGCTTATACAAATGAAGCATAACAAAGAAATAAAATAGGGATATTTTTAACTACTGATTCATTACAATAGATATGGATAGGCAAACTTGGGGTGTAATAGCAGGGGATAGTGAAAATTAATTCCAATTTTTTTCCAGTTTTAAAAAATGTGTGTGTGTGTGTGTGTGTGTGTGTGTGTGTGTGTGTGTGTGTAACAGACAAAGTGGAAAGGAGAGAGGCAGAGACAGAGACAATGACAGAAAGACAGAGACAGAGACAGTGGCAGAGACAGAGACATAGAGAGATGGAAATGGAGACAAAGAGACAGAGATATTAAGAAAGACAGAGATAGACAGGTAGAGAGACAGAGACAGAAATGAAGACAAAGAGACAGAGATATTAAGAAAGACAGAAACACAGAAGGACAGAGAGAGGAAAGAGGGGAGTGAGAGAGAAAGATAGAGAGCACAAAGACAGGGTTACCAATGCATTAAAGGAAATCATAGGGCTGGCGCCATGGCTTCAGGACTGATTGAACGCCTTGCCCCTCATCTGGGCCTCGCCGACCCTAGTGTGCTGAGGACAGCAGAGGAGTACTTGCAACTGTCTCAGGTGAAGTGTGCTGGACTGGCTGCACATACCACAGAAACTAGCAATGCTGTCATGTGCTTGGACCTTGCAGCTGCCTGTATGAAGTGCCCCTTGGACAAGGCTTATTTAATTAAACTTTCTGGATTGAACAAGAAGATGTATCAGAGTTGTCTTAAATCTTCTGAATGCTTGCTGGACATGAATTCAAATATTGGAATAAAAGACCTAGCTGTACAGTTTAGTTGTACAGAAGCAATCAGCATGGCTTCAAAGATACTGCAAAGCTATGAATCTAGTCTTCACCAGACACCACAAGTTGATCTTGACTTATCCTGGCCACTTTTCACCACTGCTGCACTACTTTCAGCATGCAGGATTCTAAAGCTAAAAGTGGATACAAATAAAATGGTAGCAATGGCCGGTGTAAAAAAAGCCATATTTGATCGACTATGTAAGCAGTTGGAGAAGATTGGACAGCAGATTGACAAAGAATTTAGAGATTTAGCTAGTCCTCCACAGAAAAAAAAAGAAGACAGTGGTTGAATCATTGGCAAAGGAAATAAAGGAAGTAGAAGAAATTCCACATAAGTCACAGAAAGATGAAGATGTGACACAGGATTATGAAGAATTGAAAAGGAAAATTTTGGAAAATGCTACTAGTGCTCAAAAGACTGCAGCAGAGTGATTTTATTTTCCAGCCTGGGATATGCTGCAAACCCCTATATTTACTGCCACCTCTAGAAAGAAGATCCGAGTTAGGGGCAATGGGCTCCCCTTGGCATAAGCAACATTAGATCCACTACAGAGCCTCACACCTTGCATCCACATGGGGCTGGCTGTCTCACAACAGGAAATGGGAGCCATTTCTGTTACGTCTGGAGATTAAAGCACTCTTCTATCTTACTGAGCATAAGATTTAACTTAAGTTTTTGTGCAATTGTTTTGGTCTGAGTAAATATTTTGTACAGCCTAAACTAATAAATGTTTTTTTTTTTTTTTTGTGCATTCAAGTTGCACTTGTCATTAAAAAAAAATAAATAAAAATAAAAATAAAGGAAATCATAGGGTCATAATTCTTGTGCTCTGCTTGAAAGCAGTAAGTAATCACTGAAAATATGCAATGATTTTTTTTGTGTAGGTAAACTGCAATCCCTCCTCTGAGGGATGAGTCATTTAAAGCTCATTAATAGAGCCGGGCGTGGTGGCGCATGCCTGTAATCCCAGCACTCGGGAGGCTGAGACAGGAGGATTGTTGTGAGTTCGAGACCAGCCTGAGCTACAAAGTGAGCTCGAGGCCAGCCTGAACTGCATAGTGAGACCCTGTCTCAAAAAGACAAAAAAAAAATAAATAAATAAATAAAGCTCATTAATAGTTATGACACTATATTTCCACAAGAAAAGATTTTTAAGAGCTGGAAATATTTCAGTGTTAGGGAAAGACACACCATTTTCTCTAAGTGAGAAAAAAGACAAAGAAACAAAAAAGGACAACTATCAACTAACACAGAAAAAAAATAGCTAACAGAAATGACTCCAGCCAAGTCCGAAGCAGAAGGACTTGTCGGAACATTAAACACTGGTGCTGGTAACTTGCAAAATGAAAATGTCTGTAACACGGCCTTAGAATCGTGTGTCACTTCTCCATAGTTTTTCCCTTTTTATTCCACATTTCTTATTTAGTATACATCATATAAATGTATTCAAAGACAATATTGTATTTCAGTTTTTGTTTGTGTATCCTGAGCCTGACTTAAAATATTGTTTTCTAAATTATCAGCTAAGTGGAATTCGAACTCTTAATAGCGCAAAAGTTCAAAATATACTTACTTTTGAATTTGTCAGATACATGTTTAGAGTACAGTTCTGATACTATTTAGTTAAATACTTCTAAATTTGCAAACTGAGACTTGAATGTTTTGGGGGGAGGCAATTTGAGTTATCCTCTATGGCAGTCTTTGTGGTCTACAAAAGAAAAAAGCCCAAACCTTATGAAATGCCATTTATATTATAACGTGCATTGTCTATTGAAATCCCCAAAATACCTCTCTTCTGTGGATGTAGTGTCTTCATCCATGCAAGGCCTGGTACCATGATAGCAGGATTCTTTTTTTTTCTGTATTTAGGTCAGGGTCTATGGTGTTTCAAGGTCTCATGTAGGTTGGACTCATTATAATTCTCCTATTTTTGGCCTCCCAAGTTCTGGGAAGACAGACACATGCCACCACACCCAGTCTCAATGGCCATCTCAGCACCTCCAGAAGGCAGGCTGGCACAGCACTCCAGGAATCAAAGCCTTGCTGCTGTAGTCTGCCTAAGCAGGTGCTTTAGTCCATTGAGCTATCTGGCTGGCCCAGTACCAGGGTTCTTACTTGATGATTTGTCAGAAAAACAAAGACTACATGTACCTTAAATCATGCAAAGTCATGTACTTAGTTGTTTACTGGGATTCAATTCTGGTTTCTGATGTCACAAGCTCAGTTTTTTTCTTCTCTATGGTTCATTCTTTTAGCATCCAAATATGGGCCTAGTATTGTATTTGAGACCCTTTAAACATAAGCAGTCACCTGAAGAACTGTTTGTGACTCTTAAATCTATATTTTGGGTTTGACTTTAGAAGTCAACAATCAGGGTCAGCCAAGTAGTTCAGCAGATTAAAGTGCCTGAAAGCAGGCACAGGGGCCGGGGCTTCAATTTCCAGGCTGCCTGCTGGCCCCACCCCCAGGGCATGCTGAGAAAGCAATTGAAACTGGGTGTGGTGGTAGGTACCTGAAATACCAGCTCTTAGGAGGCTGTAAACAGACAGATTACTATGAGTCTGATCTAGTAGTGAGACTCTGAACACCTTGGAGACCCCTCCCTAAAATATAAATAAATAAATAAATGTCAACAATCACATCTAGCCAACCTAAACAAGGAAACAAATCTACCAAGAGGCCACAAAATGTGTCTGTATGTGAAAATTTTTTGTGTCCCATTACAGGTGTACATCTTGGAACATACTTGGAATCAGAAAGTGGCCCACAATAATGGGAGAGAGATTACAGTACTTCTCCCACTCACAAAATGTAATTGTTTGTGCCAGGGTGACCAATGGGACTGGCAGCCTTTCCACAGTAACTTAAATTCTGAGGGATATTTCAGGGTCAGATTTCCAGGAAGAGTGCTGAAGAGTTGGCATTCATCCATTTCTTATCTTTTATTCAAAAAATATTCATCAAGTGCACTTTAAATACTTTGCATCATAATTTATGTAATTTTTCTCTATCTGTAAAGTGGGAGCAAAATAGAACCTACCTCACAGAGTTGCATAGATTAAATGAAAGTGTGTTCAGAAGGGTTAGAATAATGTGTGGCATGCAGTACCTACCCAGGAAGTACTGGCTGGGATTATTAGCTTCTTACAATGCACCAGACACCTTGCTGGGGATGGAAATTCAAAGACAAATCTGACATCAGAAACCTCATAGTTCAGTAAAAGGAGTCACACTCATAAAGTAATGTAGATCATAGAGTAGAAGGTTCTAGAGAATGCAAGGGTAGCAAAAATGGGGGAATAATCAAGTGCGTCTGGGAACCTAAGAAAGCAGGAGGTGACAGTCCAAGTCTGGAAGTGGAGAAGGTGGAGAAGGGCATGTGTATCTAAATAGAGAAGAGAAACAAGAATGGGTTAGAGTTGGGTAACTTCTAGTCTTCACAAACTGCTTATTTATGGGCATGGATAAAGAAAGGTGCTTGTTGGTGAGAGGAAAGTGTAAGGCCAGATAGAACCATTCATGAAAGACTTTGTCTTGTCATCATTGAGCAATTTTCAACAGGAAGATGGGGGCCTGCCCATTAGCACAATTGTTTAAGTGACTGCTTACACAGAGCAGTCAGGCTCAGGTTGCTGTGGTTTGATTCCCAGATCCTCAAGCCATACCAGAAATGCCCTGAAGGCATCCTGAGCCATAAAAAAAAATACCCTTCTGAACTTTAAAATAAATAAATATATATATAAATTTAAAAAAAAACAGGAAAGTGTTATAGATAGATGTGTACTTTAAAGAAATTATGGGTAAAGTGTAGAGGACAGATTCATGGTGAGTAGAAACAAGCTATGAGCCTGGAGGCAAGAAGGAAAATTGGAGATTATTGAAATGGACAAGGCAGGACATGAAAATGGTTCACATTATGAGGTTAGATAATGGACAGGAGGAGAAGGATAGTCAAGGGACTTTCATAGAAGAGGATTAGAAAGAAGTTGGACAGATGACATTGAAAACACAGGTTGGGTCCCATTCTTTCTGATTTAAATGTTTCTTATGTATAGCAATGTGGGAGTGCTACACAAGGGTGGAAAGTTAGATGATGAATTCTGCCTTAACATAGAGAGTTCAAGGTGTTGATAGAACATTTTGGTGAAAATAAACTTCAGATCACTGGATGTGTGGTTTTTAATGTAAAATAATAGCAATAGTAGAAGTTTAGATTGGAGGCCATATTGACAGAGACCTATACGATTTCTTAGACTGCATAAGCATAGAAAAGAAAAATTCTAAGCACTGCAGTTTGGAGAACTCAATGTATCAGTGATGTCGGGGAAAGAGGAAACTTAGAACTGGGGTTAAGTAAGAATAGTCAAGGAGATACAGAATGGAACAAGATAGAGGGTGACACTAAAACCCAAAACAAGTTTAGAAACTAAATATGAAATAACTCTAAAAAGTTCTACATGAAACCTGAAAGAAACCTATTAGATCCAAAGACCAGGGACTTGCACTATGCTCCCTGGTGAAAGTACTTTAGTGTGTGTGTGTGTGTATGTGTGTGTGTGTGTTGCAGATATGCATAACTGTATTTCCTCATAACTAAATTGCTACCTTTATAAGACTGCCTGAATGTTTTTATACTATATGTTTCTTTTCTTCTATTCATGTTGCTAGATTTCTCATATACTATGTGTCTGATTAATCACAAGTTGAGTTCCAAAATATAGAAAAACACATTGCCAATATCTTTCAAAGTTTCTGTCCCAATGAACAAGTCCTTCTATCAGGATGCTTTTTCCTAAGGAAAAACTCTTTTAACAAAAAAAAGAGACTGGATGTGGTGGCATATGCCTATAATCCCAGCGTTTAGGAGGATGAAAAGAGGAGGATCACTATGAGTCCATTCTGTGTAGTGAGACCCTGAACTAAGTATATATAAAAAGAAGGAGAGAGATACTCTTTATGACTTGGGTCACATCTACTCACAAAATGTCCCAAAAAGCTTCTGTCTTAATAGGGAAGTCTGCCAAGATCTCTTAAGTCAGTTCAATATGAAGCAATGTCTTCTACCTTCTACCATCCCATGATGTTTTAAAATAACTTTTTAAAAATTTTTAAGGGATTATTGCTATATTTTTTCACAAGGAGAGCAAGCCTTTAGCATTACAGGTTTGTCTAAAAACAAAACAAAACTGAAACTAGAACAGATAAAATATTTGAATTTTAACTTTTTATTTTGAAACAATCATGTATAGACTCATGCGAACTTACAAATGTTCTACAGAAAAAGCCATTTATCCTCTAGTCACATCCCCCTGTTGCAAACCTTTTAGAGATTTCAATAATAGAAATAGGACACTGTTGTGTATGTGTGATAGGTTCACCATTACTGTCCTAGTGGGTGTTTCTTTACTTAGCTGAAGAACAACATCAAAACCAGGAAGTTGATATTGATGAAACATGTTTGTACATCTCTGCAATTTTATCATAAGTATGATTACCCTAAGACCACCATGACGTTCAGAAATTATTTCATCACCACAAAAATTCCCCTATGACCCTTTTGTCATCTCTAAAATGTTATATAAATGGAATAAAACATTCTGTGATCTTTTTGTGCTTTTCTCCCTCAAGGTAATGATTTGAGATTTGCCCAGGTTGTTGTAAGTATCAAGAGTTTTTTTCTTTTTCATTTCTGAGGAACAGTCAGTTGAATTGGTACACCACCTTCTTTAATCATTCATATAGTGAGAGGTTTGGGTAGTTTTAGTCTGTAGTTATTGAGAAATAAGCTTCTGTGAATAGATTTTTGTGTGAACTTGTTTTTTTTTTTTGTTTGTTTCTGTAAGGTAAGCATTCAAGAGTGTCATTGCTGGCCATATAGTAAACATACACTGTGATCAGTCTTTCTTATGACACTGATGAACTATTTCAGAATAAGTAGATACATTTTACACCCCATCAGCACCAAGTGAAAGATGCAGTTTCTCTATGTCCTCAAAAGCATTTAGTATTGACATTACTTTTTTAAAATTTCAGTTGCCATATGCCTGGCACCACCATGCTGCACCGGCCCCACCCCGGGGTGCCCTGGGCTGGGGAATGGTGCACACCTGTAATCATAGCCTGGGGAGGCTGAAAACGGGAGGATCACTAGGAGTCCGAGCTGCATAGTGAGACCCTCTACCAAATAAGCAACAACAACAAAACCCTCAGTTATTCTAATAGGTCTGTAGACTGTTCGTTGTGATCCTAATTTTCATTTCCCTGATAGCTACTGATGCTGAGCATAATTTCATGAGTTTATTTGCCAATTTATATCCTCTTCAGTGAAAATTTTCTTCTGTCATTTTTTCATGAATTTCTGGAGTTTATTTTATTTTTGGATTGATATAATTCATTATAATATTGTATATATTTATACAAAATAAGGTATCAGGACCAGTAAGATAGCTCAGCGGTCTAAACTACCTGCTTAGGGAAGCTTAGGCAAGCATGCAATGTCCGCGGTTCAACCTCTGGCACCACTTGCCCCCCAGCCCCGCCCCCAGCAAGGGCTGAGCCAGCCACACACACACACACACACACACACACACACACACAATAGGGTATCAGTGTATTCTTTGCTAGATATATGATTTGTAAATAATTTCTCCTATTATGTAATTTTGTCTTTTCATCCTAATCATCTTGTTAAGATTTATTGCATGGTAAAAATTTTCAATTTTGATGAAGTTTAATTTGTCAATCTTTTCTGTTTGTTTCATTCTTCTGGAGTCAGGCAAATTTGGGTCGTAAAACTGAAAAGTCATTCGAATTTCTGGAAGTCAATAAAACAATTCTTACCAAGTCTAAAAATTATCATATCTGAAACTACAGATGTCTGGCATTTGCTCCAAAATATCTCAGTTTAGAGGACAGGTGGGGATGTAGTGAGGAAGAATAGCCATGGTTATAACTACCAAAGCAATGAGTTTACTGTGTTATAATTACTTTGTGTGTGTGGTTGAAATTTTCCATAATAAGTTTTTTTTAATGTGCATTTTTTTGAATACATAATCCAGTTTGGGAAAGTTTACCCTAAGGAAAAGACTGAAATATTTGGAGAAAAAGCTATTTGTATAGAGAGATCTTGATAGCAAAATTATTTGTGGAATTGGAAGGAAAAATCAGAAACATTACAAATGTCTAACGATTAGAGAATGGTTATATAATCCATGGTATATCCTCTCAGGGAACCATTATAAAGCCATTAAAATGATAAACATGGGGCCTGAAGATATATGAAAAGCTTATTTTTTTTACAAAATAAAATCAGACAGGGAAGACAAAAACATAATCCTTAAAATTTCATTTAGCCAGCTATGTTGCTGGGGTAATGCAATTTTATATTTCTGCAGCAAAAATTTTAGTTTATTCCCCTAAACAATTTAAAGATCACTTTAACTATCACAAATAAAAGAATATGGCAACATGACTCAGCCCCTTCCATGCCACTGTGTCTAAGCAGAGGGTGGGCAGAGGGGTCTTCTGCTCCACATCTCACGGTGAGGATAGATGACAGTCACAAATACATACCTTAAGCATCTTGGTCATGTCTTAAACTTCCTGGAAGTTATGAAGGATTTTACTCAGACTTAAATAAGGGATTTCAAGTGCAGAAGAAACTTTTAAGCCAGAAGAGGCTAAGTCTTAAAAATTATAGAGATAGAATTTCCTTGACTTATAACTTGATGGAGAACCTGCCCTAGAGTGTTGCAATTGATGCTCACATAGGATTTCTGGATAAATGTGAATCAGGAGACTTAGGTCATATTCTTACAGGCAAGAAATCTGTTCTTGTAGTTTTAACAAGTTCCTTTAAAATGGGGGCCAGGGAAATGGCTCAGTAAAATAAGCACTTCCTGGCAAGCACAAGGGCCTGAGTTCAATCCCTGGTTCTGCCAAAAAATAAAATAAAATGGGGAACCTAATTCTCCTTAAATTTGGGTTGGACTTAATGCCTCACTTCTAATGCACTGAAAAGGTGCAAGTAAACGTGTGTGACCTTCAGGGCATAGACAAGACATAAATGTGGCCTGCTCTTTTCTCTCCCTCATGGGAGCCATCAGAATTCCATGGAGAGGACCATGGTGGCAAATGACATCCTGCCTGCAACCACGTTGGAGACCTGTAACTGTACCAGTTAAGCTGCACTGGAATTTGTGTCTGTAGAAACTGCAAGATAGATGTCTTTGTTTTGAAACACTAAGTCTTGGAGTACTGTTTTAGAGCAACGTGCACTATAGAACTCCTTAGAAGTCCTTTAGAAACTTCATTTAATAATAAATGTTTAGTGACATTTTATTGCTTTCTCCTAATCTCTGATAACCTGCGAGACTGATTTTGCCAGCAGAAGCTTGCAACTTTTTCAGGAATTTCATCCTAGAGATCCAAAAAGATTTCAGTATCTAAAACCCATGTACTCATGTGATGCAGACTAGCAAATATCTATTATATAAAGAATAATACTTCAGGACATAGGAGAACCTGTACTACAACATCATGAAACTCAGTTGAGCTTCAAATTTTCTGAAAAAGGAGATTATGGAGCCACAGAGGAAAGAGATTAAAGTTCTGTACTGTGCCTGGGGAGAGTCACATGGAGAGAAAATGTTCTCTCAGGCTCTCACAGAGAGCAAACTGCTCAAGCATTGGCTGTGATTCATCCACATGGATAACACAGACAAAGGATCTACAGAATAAGGTACAGGATTACAAGATAAACCCTGAGGGGACTTCACTGACCTCATAAGAAACATAAAGTACATGTGTTGGTATATAAGTCTTGCTCTTTCTAAATCTTAACCATCCAGCAGAAAAGTATAAAAATGAAGTATACATCGTGGGGCCATAATATTAAGCTGAGCTGTAAATGGCTATGGTCGACAACTTCTTTGGATAACTCACTATTGTAGTGGAATTCTGGACTGTGTTGGATTGCATTGTTAAGTTCAAGCACCTAAGTTTGTTGAATGACAATGGAGTGCCTATCTCTGACAGGTGTAGACAAAGGAAGGGGTACAGAAAGGAAGAATCATGATGTGTGTGTATAGACAGTACAGTGGGGATAGATAACGCTGTGCTTCTGCATAATCCTATGAGAGGCAAGTTTTGCACTAATGATGGTTGGACAGGATATTATGTCAGCTTCTAGTACTATGGACAACCACTAGGAAAATATCAAGGTAGAAAGTATGAATTATTGAATATGTTATGTAATTCAGGTATAAAAAATGAGATACGCAAACAGCTACACTCTCTTAATTTGCTGATAAGAGACATATGGTGTAATAATGTCTGTAAGTATAATATCATGAATGCACCTTCTGTGATACCAAAACATTATGAAAACAGTTTGCAATGTATTAATTTATCAAATCCATCTTGTCAAGTTATCTTAAAACTGTCTCATTGATATTTGTACTTCAATAAAACAAAAATTTTAAAAAAGAATAATACTGACATGAAATCGAATTGCATTTTTGAAATTTTCAAACATTAACAATCTAAAATATATTTTATATTATAGTTATAAATTAATCATATTTTCTAATATACTACTATGTTATTTCCTGTTTTTCTTAAACTTCCATTGTTTAAATTTTGTTTTGTTTATAGTGTTACTTTTTGTGTTCATACTAAAGAAAGAAAAAGCATGAAGATGAATAGATTCTGCAGCCCAGAAACATAGAAGCCTGTATTTGTGAACACATTACTCATGTAACTGGTAGAATATGCTCAACTCTTTAGGGTAAAGTCAATTTTTGTGTTTTATTTTTATTTTGACAGAAAAACATATTATTACACCACTGTATACTAATGCCATTTCTGCTTAATAAAACATCACAAAAGGACACGATCGAGACATGATTTAAGACTTCAGTTCAATGTTTTTGTCATGTAATTTAATTTCTTTTTCTCCAGCAAGAATTGCCACCGAGAAATATCCTGAAGTCTTGAAATAAAAGTTACAGGTTGGAGTCTTTACTCATTCTTGTTCATGTATGAACTAGCAGGCTTATCCTGTAAATCACCCTAGGGGGGTCCTGGGTAAGACAGGGTTTATGTTTTGTTTCAGGAAGCAATCCAAGTGTGAAACAGAGTGTCTTTCAAATACTGTCACAGAAATAATGCAATGCAAAGTGTCCACTGAGTGTAAGGATATCTGTCCAGACCAGGCCAAAGAAGAGCATGGTGGGGCTTAGAATCATGATTTCATGCCATGAAAACCAGACTTGGTGGGCTCTGGGCAAGCAAGTCTTTGTAAAACTGAACAGCTATGAAAATGACAAATTCTGGTGATAAAAAATTAGACCATATTAATGATGCCTGCTTATGAAGCCACTAACTAATGTAATTTAAATATAATGACATAATAAGGATAGTACCAGTATTTAAGTGATCTGTCCCTCAGTTATGACAACGAAGTAACTTGTGGGAGAAAGGATATTTAGTTTTGATTCCTGTGCTTTGGAGAATGTGAAAATAGAACAGGCACACGTTCATTTGTCAGTATGGCGGGAAATCTCCACACTGAGTGCCTTTTCTTAGTGGCAAAACTGTGAACAACTCATGTCTATGTCGATGAGATGTTTAACCTATTCATAAGAGCTGCTCATGAAAGCTTTCTGTGCCATGGAAGTTGTATTCACTACATTTACCATGTAAGTGGCCTTTCATTTAAAGCATATGATTAAGGCTTACTATATAGAAGAATTAGAAGCCAATGTATATACTTTCAATAAGAATACTGGAGGTCTTCTTGGGGGAAAAACTTAGACATAGAAATATCAGCTGTAAAATATGAGATTTGTCAAAGATAAAATACATGATTGCTATCTGACCAAAATGTATCATAACTTGCTCTTTTTAAAAGGAAATAACGAAGAACAAAATTAGAAACGTAGAACATGTAAGACATGCTTCCAATTTTACGTTTCAGTCTTACCTATATTACTTCTGTTGGTTAAACAGTAAGCAGTGTTATAATGTAATATTTGATCACGTGCCCTATGTAATTAAAACAAATGCATAGCTAATTCTAAAAATTCAACCTAGAATATGGCTTTTACATTTGCAGCTCCATTAATTCACATGCACTTAGTTACTTAGGAATAAGCTGTAGAGAGCAACTAAAATGACCACCTGCTGTATTTTATTTATCAAGTTACTATTGTCCCCTGTAGGGAGGCTTTGAACTTTGTGCCCTTTTCAGCAGTAGTCCTGGCCTATTTGTGATCTTTCTTTTAGCTCCTGTCATGTTTTTTTAACGGACTGATGGACTGAGTGGAGAACAAAGGTCTTGCTGGTGCTATGTGCATATACATCTCATTGAGGTCTAATTGAATTCTTTCATGCAGAAGGAAATGAAGGAGTTGCATTTACTGAGTTTGGACAAGGGGAAGCTATGAACTGTTAGGAGCACTCTAATAGTATATTGGAAGCTGCTCAGGAAAAACATATTCAAAGATTCTATGTTCTACTTAGGTTACACCATTCAGATCTTCAAAACTATAGCTAGAGAACCCCCTGAGACAACATTAGTAATTATTACAATGTAAAACAGAGAGAATGGTGTCTGTTTGGTATTGGCTGGATTCTGGGAACACCTTCTTGAAAAGAACAGAATGAATCTTATGTGATTCTATGGCTCTTAGAAGTATGGGCATCTGCTTGTCAGGACAGGATGAAATAAGAAACCATGACACTACTGTTTTCACACCTTGAAATATCAAACTGCTGGGTATAATATAGGAACCATCCTAGTCATACAAAATGATTTATTTTCAAAGTCTTTTTTCATCTAAAATATAATTGTATATTTTAACCATACTGATTAGTATTTTAAAATTAGAATGTTCTTCCCCAATGTTGCTAATTTTGACGAATTTGTATTAATCATTGGGAATGGGGTACACACATATCCCAAAAAAGACTTAGAAAAGTATCCACTTATACTCTAGAGTAAGTGATCCTCCATCCCCACTGTTAGGATTCATTGGCAAAGGGTGGCTTATCCCTTCGCAGGTCCAGTAGAGGGCTGGATGAGCTACTCTGATGTGTATCTAGACAAGACGAATCTGAGTAAGAGTGCCAGTCCCAAGGCTAAATTATTGTTGGCCATTGGGCAAGCTGATTAACTTCTTGAAGCTCACTTGCTACATTTGTAAAATGGGGATAATAACAGAAATATGCTTGAAAGTGAGACTCAGAGCTATAGCTAAGAAAGCATCCCAGACAGTGACAACCCGCAACTGGTATTCAATAGATGTGAGTATGGCAACTGCCCTCAGAAGATTAAAAGTCTCAGGTCTGTCTGAGAAGAAAGAATTCTATTTTTAAAATGCCATTCTATGTCTAAGATACTTAATGGAAATTTATCTTTAAAAAATACAAAGGAAAATATTCAAAAGAGAAGTAGTTAACTCAATAATCTCTAAAATTTCTGGTTACATTTTAAAACTCTTTAAAATGCAGTTGCAGGCAGGATTCTTTGCCCTTTGGCAGTCTCTATAGAATGAGCACTGTGTGACTGAATGATGATTATATACTTAGTAATTTCAGTGTAATTCGGAGTTCACTGCTCAGGTTCATGTCTACAATTCCTTATCTCATTTGTCCTCAGCTGGCCTGATTCTCATTATCTGTGAAGACTCATGTAGAATGATTTATCAAACTTTCCAACAAAACTCTTAAGGATAGCCAGTTGGACTAGGAAAAAACAAAATTTCTGTGTTGAATATTGCCACTCAGCTGGCTGCATGCTATGGAGGAATTCAAAATTCTCCCCAAGTTGTTCCAAAATGGTTTCCCCTTTACCTCTTCACACTGAAACATGTTTTCTTGCTCTTCTTTCCATGAGAAATAAAACTACACTCTTCTATCTCTACTCTCTTTCCCTCTTTTCTTCCCACTCTCTCCCTATCCCTCCCCTAGCACCTCACTTCTCTCCCCTATAAGTTTCCATGGTCTCCATAAATTTGCTGCTTCAGGTATGGTTTTCAATTGCTGGCTCATGTATTTCATGTCTATATCTTGTCTACTGAAGTCAGCTGTACATTGCCTAAGAAATGCACAACATTTTTTGGTCTCACCTCTGTCTGAACATATAGAATTTTAACATAGATATAAGAAAGCCCTCAATTTAGTAAAACTGTGTTATAGAATAAAATAGGCAAATTACTACTGGTATTCCTTTAAGGCTTTTTATGATCTGGTCAGTAAGTGTTTTAAAATGTTAATTTATCTAATAGTACAAAAAAATTTTTTTTTTGGCAGAACCAGAGATTGAACTCAGGCCCTTGCACTTGCCAGGGAAATGCTTATTCCACTGAGCCATCTCCTTGGCCCTAAATTATTTTTTAAATAAAAATGAAGTACTTATCATGAACCAGATGACTTGCATCGATGAATGAAATGCCCTGTAATCCTCACTTTTACCCCCTAAATTAGTTATTAGGATTATCATTTTTAAAGGTAAAGAAACTGGTTCACAAAAAGCGATTGCCAAGATTTGGTGGCTACAGTTTATTTAGAAGGAAGTGGATACAGGCATAGGTGGACGTGAAGCTAAAATGCAGCTGATTCTAAATCCCCCACTACACCATGCTGTCTAGATTGGCACTATCATGTGGCATAAGCCAGGCAAGACCTGACTTCTTCATAGCTTTTTTTTTTAATTTCTGAAATCTTTATTTACAAAAGCTTTAAAAACAAATAATACCCTCTGTTTTGCAAATAATTTGTTTAGAAAGGACCACCCAATCACAACCTTGTGATACAATGAATAAAGAATTATAAAGGAAACAAACTACAATTGCTAATATCTGGAGATTTGCTAATATTACTGATTGAATTGTAGGTAATACATTATAAACTGTGGTCCTTCATTTCAGGGTAGAGTTAATGATTAGCAAGTTGTACACATGCTCTGGTCTGGTCACATACTCTGTGTGACTAAGTATTTCATGGTCTCTTGTGTCACTATATATAAAATTTTTAAAAATAGATTTCAAAGATATACACAAAAAATAAAAAATATTACACTCCTCAGGATATGCATACATACATATATCATAGACATATGTATATATCATATACATATGGTGTTTAGGGTATTTTGAGTTGTACCAAATCTCTCCATTCACAAGGGCATCTTGACTCCTGGGACCTAACTACAATTTCTTACACTGTTGGCCTTTTGCTGCTGACAAAGGCATCAGCAAAATTTTTGTCCACTGTTAGAATGCTTTAAATAATCCAACGGTGGGTGAAATTCATTCTAGAATGCTATCAGTGGCCAACTTGATTTTGTGTGTTATGCAGAGTAATACAGCCCTTCATTACAAATGCTATGCAAGGACAATTAGTATTCTGGTGATTTTAAAACAACAAAATCCTAAGATACATAGAGGGTGCAAAGTCTGGGCAGGAATGAAGATTTTGTGTAGAGGTGTCAGTGGGCCAACAGGTTGTGAAGAACCCAGTCTGGCCAAATAAATTTATACCACAACCCTAACAAAAATTCTATTTCTTTTTTTAAATATGTGTTTGTACAACACAAAATATTTCTATTCATTTTGGGGAACTGATACATATACATATCACGTCTTCATCATTTTTACCTCCTGTCCTCCCCTCCTCCCCTTTACCTTTACTACCTTTCCCAGATCCTCTAACCATCTCCACAGTCTACCTTCTTGCTTCTTATCTTCTCTTTTATTTTTTTTAATTATTTATATTTTAGGTATTAGAGAATCCAGGCAACATTTAAGATTCTGTACCTGATTGATTTCACTTAGCATTTAGGTTTCAAGATCCATCCATTTTCCTGCAAATGACTCAAATTTGTCCTTTATTTATTTATTAAATTTGGCACAGGATCTACAGGGTCTCACTACATAGATCGGGCTCACAGCGATCCTCCTGTCTTCAGCCTCCCAAGTTCTGGGATTACAGGTATGCACCACCATGCCCAGTCTCAATCACTGCCCGCCCCCCAGGGACTGGACTGGCACTGCATGCCAGGAATTGAACTTGGGCTCTGCCTAAGCAGGCACTTTAGTCTGCTGAGCTATCTGGTCAGACCTCAAATTTGCCCTTTATCCTTGAATAATACCCAATTGTGTATGTATACCATGCTTCATTTGCCCACTCACACATTCATGGTTATATAGGGCACATGCATAATTTAGCTACTGTGAATTACGCCACCATAAACATGAGTACACATGTAGCACTGTGGTATATGACCTTAACTATTTCAGGAAGATACAGGAGAAGTGCATGGAATTTCTATTTTTAGTTTTTGAGGTGTCTCCAATGAATGTACTAGTTCACACTCCTACCATTATACAAGCATCCTTTTATCCAAAACCTTACCAGCATTTTTTGCTTTTGAGTCCTTGATGATAACCTCTCTTACTGGAGTAAAATGGAATGTCTCTTTTTCTTTTTTTTTTTTTTTTTGTGAGTGTCAGGTATTTGTCCCAGCAATGAGAAAAGAGTAAATAAGACAGCCTGCTACATAGATTTGGAAAAGAAAGCTTTTACTTAATCCAGGCTAAAGTTCCAGTACTACTCCCATTGTGTAACCCTACCAACATTTGTTGGGTTTTTTGTTGTTGTTGTTGTTGTTGGTTTTTTGGGGTTTTTTTGTTTTGTTTTGTTTTTGTTTTTGTTTTTTGTAGTACCGGGGATTGAATACAAGACCTTGAGCTTGCCAAGCAAGCACTTATTCTACTAAGCTATCTCCCCAGTTCCATTTCTCATAAAACAGAATCTCAATGTTGCTTTGATTTGTGTTTCACTAACACTGAAAAATGCTGAACATTTTTAATGTACTTACTGGTCATTTGTACTTCTTCTGAGAAGTCTCTATCTCAATTACATATTTTATTGGATCTTTTAATTTGGGGTTCTCAGGTTTTAGTTCTTTGTATGTTCTAGATGTTACTCCTTTATCCAAGAAGCAATTTGAAAAATGTTTTTTCTTATTCTGAACATTATTTCTTCACTCTTTGTTTCTTCATTTGTCATGCATAAGATTTTTATGTGCTATAATTGCATTTGTTGATTCTTGGGATTATATCTTGGTCAGCTGGGGTTTTGTTCAGAAAGTCCTATGTATGCCTACATCTGCAAGACTTTTACAAATTTTTTTTGCCCAGCAGATTTTGTGTTTCTGAGTTTTTGTGTGTGTTTGTTTGCTTGCTTTGTGTCTATATCTTGGTCATTGGTCCACTTGATTTGATTTTAGTACTGAGTGACAGATATGAATCTAGATTTATTCTTCTGCATGTGGAAAACCAGTTTTCTCCACATCATTTGTGTAAAAGGCTATCTTTTCCTCCAGCATATGTTTTGGCCCTTTGAAAAGAATCAGATGGTTGACAGTGTTGGGTTGTTTCTGCATCTCTAGTTTATTCCATTGATTCACGTGTGTGTTTTAGTGCCAGTATCATGCTCTTTTTATTATTATGTAATTGTAATAAAATAAAATTTGGAATTGTAACTCCCTATTTTGTTCTTGCTCAGGATAGCTTTGGAAATTCTGTGTCTCTTCAGGTTCCATATGAAAGATTGGAATTAATTTTTTTCTGGTTCTTTGAAAAATGCTATTGGTATTTTGATTGGAATTACATTAAATCTATATGATTTTTGGTCCTTGGGTCATTTTAACATTACATTTTGCTTCTTTCTATCCAAGAATAGGGAATTTGTTTTCATTTTCTAATGTCTTTATCAATCTTCTTGAAGATCATTCTAGTTTTTGTTACATAGATCTTTCACTTCTATGGCTAGGTTGACATTTAGGTATGTAATTTTTAAAGCTATTATGAATAGAATTGTTTTCTGATTTATTTCTCAGTGGGTTCAGTGCTGTGCACAGGAATGCTATGGATTTTTATGTGTTGATTTTGTTGATTTTATATCCTGCTACTTTGTTGAATAAGTTTATTAATTCCAGGAGTCTTCTGGTGGAGTCTTGGGATGTTCCATATAAAGGATCATGCCCTCTACCAGTCAGTGTAGTTTAGTTCTTCCTTTACTGTTCCATCACTTTTACTTGTTTCTCTGTCCTAATTGCTATGGTTAGTATTTTGAGTACCATATTGAACAACAGTGGTGAGAATGGAAACCCTTGCTTATTCCTTTAAAGATGCTTTTGTTTTTTTCTCACTTTTATTATTTTGACTTTTAATAGTACATGTTTGCAGTGCATCATTGTTTTATTAATTATAGAAAATATATACATGTATGCAACACATTTCAGTTATTTTTCTTCCCGCTCCCCACCACCCTTTTATTTTGCCAGCATCCACTTTATTTTTCTTATGAGACCTTACAATGTGCAGATTTAAAACCAGGCTAATAGACCAAGAAATAGATAATATAAAACATGTAGGATGATTGAACTAAGTGAAAATATACTTAGATACATTGTCCACACTAGAATATAATAAATTTTATCTCTCACTTTTTCCCTACTATGTGTCCTGTATTTTAAACTTTATATATTAGTTTTCATATAAGAGAAAACGCGATATTTAAGCTTATGCACCTGACTTATTTACTTGACTTACTTGAGGTACATTATGATCTTGCGGTACATCAATTTACCTATAAATGATTCAAGTTCTTATTTCTTTAGGGTAGATAGCATTTTATTGTGTATAAATACCACATTTTGTTTATCAGTTAATCTGTTGATGGACATATAGGCTGTTTTCAAGGTTTAGCTATTATAAATTGTGCTGTTATAGCATAAGTATGCATATATCTCTGTGGTACGATGTTTTAACTCTTATCAGAAGATACCTAGAAGAGGAACAGTTAAGTCAAATTCAGTTCCTTGAGAAATCTCCGTAGTGATTTCCATAGCAGTTGTATCAGTTTATACTCTCACCACCTGTGAAGCATTCCTTACTCTCCACAGTCTCACCAGCATTTGCTATTGGTTGATTTCTTCATGATACACATTCTTTCTGGTGAAGGAATCTCACTGTTGCTTTAAGTTACATTTCTCAATTGACCAATGACAAGCATTTTTTCATATATTGATTGGCACCTATAGAGAAATCATGTGATTTTTGTTCTGACATCTATGTATATAGCATATTTCACATATTTATTTATGTATAGTGAATCATCATCTATTCATCTGAAATGAAGCCAATGTAGTAATGATGTATGATCTTTCTAATGATTTATTTTCTGCTTGCAAGCACCTTGCTGTGGATTTTATTTTGCATTTATGTTCATTAAGGAAATTGGCCTATAGTCCTCTATTTTTGTTGAGTTTTTGTCTAATTGTGGTATCAGGGTAATGCTTACTTCAAGGAATAAGTTTGGCAGTGTTCCTTCTCTTTTAATTTGATGTAAGATTTGAGGAGTCCTAACAGAAGATTTCCCCTGAAGTTAAAGCAGAATTCTGGGATGAACCCATTAGACCCTGGTCTTTGCTTTGTTAGGGTTTTCCTTATTTTTTCTGTTGCACAACCTGTTATTATTCTATTCATGTTGTTATATTGTCTTGGTTGAATTTTGTTAATTCATATAAATCCATTTCATTTAATTCTCCAATTTATAGGAATATTAATTTTTGAAGTATTTTTTATAAAATTACCTCAATTCTAGTGGTACTTGGGATTTTATCCTTTTTATTTCTAGCTTCACTGATGTGAGTCTTGCTGATAAATTTGGCTAAGAGTTGATCAATCATTTATCCTTTCAAAGCACCAACTCTGATTTGCTGACCCTTCCAAATTTTACTTTGGGTCTTCCTTCCTTTCATTATTGCTGCTCTGGTCTATAATTTCCTTCCTTCTGCAAGATTTAGATTTGTCTTTCTCTTGTTTTTCTATAATGTTGAGATACATCAAACAAATGGTCTGAACAGAAATTATAGAGTGCTCTACCCTGCAATAGAATACACATATTTCTCAGTCACACTCAGAACTTTCTCCAAAATAGGCCAAATCTTACGCCGTAATGTAATGTCTAAATAAACACAAAAGAATTGAAATCATCAGAATATTATAAGACCAAAGCAAGATAAATCTAGAAATCAATACCAAAAGAAACCACAGAAAGCATGCAAACAAATTGAAATTAAATAATGCACACTTAACAATCACAGAAGAAATGAGAAAGTTTCTAGAATAAAACAACAATGCAGCACAACATTCCCAAATCTCTGAGGCACAATGGAAGCAGTTCTAAGAGGGACATTTATAGCTGTAAAAAGCATATTAGAAAAGTTTTCTAGATATTTTTCCAAACAATGTAATTAGACAAAAGCAATGAAAAGGGAAGTCTAAGCAGTATAAGGAAGTGAAACATCTCAACTTTTTGCCTCTAGTTATATATATTGAAGTCACTGTCAGCAGACAGTTTGAAAAGATATACTGAAATCTTACCTTTGTGCTAGCATTCCAAATAATTTCTGATTAACTCAGAAAAAGAAAGAAAAAGAAGCCTGAGTTAGTGAAAATCACTGCGGGGGACTTATATTCACCCTAGATGGATCTCATTGAGCACTCGTCTGTATATCTGTTGGACTGGAGATGTTTGAGACAAGAGATTTATTTTATGATGCTGTTTTTATCTGATATGCAACTCAAAAATATATATAAAAAAATGCACACTGTGCACAGTGAGAGGTATCCTTTCCATGCCCCTTAGCCATATTCAGAAGCAGTTTGGGTATTGGTTTATGAATCCTCCCAAAAATAGTCTGTACACACAAAGAATGAGATAAAGAGAGAGAGCCCCACATTTGGAGAAGAGTCTCTCTAAGATAGTAGGTATAAGAGAGGTGCCAAATTTCAGCATACATTTTATATTAACCTTTCTGTGTATTGTCTAATCACATAGACTCAATGATTTTTTAAATATTTCTGTAGTGTTTCCTAGAGTTGTTTTTAGATAAATATAAAAATATACCAACTCTAAACCCTTTGCAACTCTTCAGCTGTTAAGAATAAGAATAAATAAATGAAGCAACCTCCCTACTCTCTGGATACTCTGTTCTTCTCTCCTGGTCACAAGATTCTCATGTGGTATGGGCATCTGTTTTGGAGGAACATAGTTGAAGATATGTGAAATTTCCTTCAAACTTACGGATTGATTATAAAGATATAGATGACAATATTCTGAAACCTCTCTTGGGTATGAAAAGTTATTAATCATTATTGTTTAATGATCAGTGCTGCTTCCATGCATTTTATCTTTTTCCATAGCTCCTTTTGACTCTCACTTATTTGTACAAAACACATTAATTTGGGCTAATTGGCCTGTCAGGAGTAATGAGAAATCTAAATTACAGCATATATTAAAACAATTATAGGCATCTGTGTAACTATGGAGTGAGCATTGGATCATGCATCTGAAGGCTGACATTTAATTAAGTCCCAGCTTTGTCATGTTATGTGTCACTGGACCAATGAATTAACCTCTCTGAGCTGCTGATTTTCCATCTGTAAAATAGGGACAAGGCTTATCTAACAGAATGTTTGTGATACTTAGATGTATTACATACAGTTATTTAGTACATCATACATCAAAACACCATACACTTCTAAGAGACATTTTTTGTCACTTTAATTAGATAAATAATGTTGCCTAATGTAGTGCCTTAGGGAACCTCTTTAAATGTATAGAAAAGAATGTGTGATTTGCATATTCATTCACATTAATGTGCTCCCTTGTTGCTTCATAATTGTTCTACATAATTTAAATTTGCCAAAATAATTAATTTAGCAAATCCTTTCTTCCAAGGTATTGTAAAAACGACCAGTTCCTATTCCTATAAGAAATTCCAAACAAATAGGTTTTACTGTAGCTTCACTATTTTAAAGTAGAAAAACACAAAATTGTCACTCTGGGATACCAAAACCTTTCAGGGAATAAAATAATATTGGAATTTTGGTGATTTGAAATAAATAGAATCTTATTATCATTACTTGAAGCTGAAATGAAATTTTGAAACTGGAAAACAAAGTAGGACAGAAAAGACTTTAAGGAAGAAGTGGCAGTTTTATGCTTTTATTTTTTTATGAGACAGAATTCTTCAGACACATAAAAAGCCTCAAACAAGGCAACAATGACTCAAGATTGAATTGAAACAGGTGTCACATTCGAGCAACATCTGACATCGCACCTCAAGGACTCTTGTTCTGCTGTTAAGGTTGAAGAAATAAACAAGAAGCTTTTATGAGTTCTGTCAGGCAAGAGGAAATGTAGTTAAATGCTGATAAATCTATGAAGTAGAATTAACCCCAAATGAAAACCAAATGGAGGAATAGGAGTTGTCTTTTTTCCTTTATCACAGATTTCTCTTGTTAAAATGTCATTATTTCTAAGATTACTACATATTTTTTAAAATTTAGGATAATTCAATCTTTTTTCAGCTGATGCAGTTTGTCCAGTCCACAAGTATTTTCTGAGTGTCTGCCCCATACCAGGCACAATCTTGGATTCTAGAAGTAGAGAAGTGAACAAAAGGATGATGTTTCCTGTCCCTTACATTCTAGAAGCATTCCGGGGTTGTGTCAGGCAAGGAAAGTTCACGTGGTAGGCATTCCAAAATAGGGGGGAGATGATTATCAACCACTGCCATCTCTCTCTGGATGTTTGAGAGATCTGAAAGCCTTGACATTCTGGCTCCAGTCCTGACTAAAACTTATACACACTAGAAAGTGAAGGAAGATTCAAAGCACAGAGGTGCTTTGAGCCTGAGTGCCTTTGAAGGGATCATGCTACTGAATGGAAAACCCACTTATCCTCCTTTCATCAAACAGCAAAAGATGAAGATGCCAAATGGATCCAGTATGTCAGGAGTATTCTAAGGCCTGATTTCTTACCTTCAGTCATGTCTCCTCATGAGTACATTCATACTTGTCACATGATATTCCCCTAACTTCTGCCTGGGAAAATATGTCCTCTGTCACCATCAACCAAATGCTGGAGCAGCAGCTCAGATATTTTAACTCTGCTCTACCAATGCCACATAACAAAGACAATGAAGAAACAGAATGATGAGCCAAGGCAGCAACAGCCTGAGATCAGAGAAGACCCCTAATACCTAATATGCCACAGAGGTTAGTGGCATCTGGAGAGGAGTGACTCTGCGGTTTAAAGAGAGGGTAATGTTGAACATTTAAAGCTATGTTGAGAACCATTAGAGGCAGCAGACGGTTAGCTTAATGCTAACTTTTTCTGCCTACTTTCCTGTTACTTCCCATATTGGGTAAAGCAAAGAACTCTAAACTTCCTACTGGAACTCCTCAATGGAACTTCTGATTTTCTCTAGCTATTTATGCCCTGAACTTTTCTTTTTAAAAATTTGCCATGCATGTTTTTCACTAGAGCATGAGATCATGGATTCAGTCACAGCTCTTTGTCTGAGGGTAGTATTTTTGTCTCATCTTACTAAAAATTTCAGTTCTGGGGGCCAGGAAGATAGCTCAGTGGACTAAAGCACCTGCTTAGACAAGCTTAGGAAAGAGCAGGGACTGCAGTTGGATTTTTGGTAGCACAGACCATGCTGGCCTTGCCCCCAGAGTGGGCTAAGCCAGCCAAAGACCATGCATGGTGGTGCAGGCCTATAATCCCAAGTTGCTGCAGAGGCTGAAAGCAAGAGGATCACCTCTAGTCTGAGTTCTGTAGTAAGACTGTAACGACTAAATACATTTAAAACAAAAGATTTCATTTCTATAGCAGAAACAATTGCAGGTAGATAGATGATAGATAGATAGATAGATAGATAGATAGATAGATAGATAGATAGATAGATGGATAGATAATAGATAGATCGATGATAGATATTTTAAAAAGAAAATAAAAATAAAAAGAACATCAGATTACAGAATTTCATTAAACAAGATAATAATTCATAATATTTGCTATTGAATGAAGCATTAAAGTAATGTTTAATTATTTGACCTATCTTGTGTACATTATCTGTTAATCTGAGCAACAAATTTGATGATGAAAATACATGTTATAACAACCATTGTTAATTTTTAATTCTTGTTTTGAAATATGTATTGTTGTATATTACTGTTTCTTTGTTTTTGCTATTTGTTTTTGTTTTTACTCTTTAAAATAAAATCAATAAAAAGAATTCAATAATGGTTATAATGTTACATATTGCCATTTTCAAATTGATTGTTTATATTATAAATGAATATTATAAGCAGATGTAAGAATGTAAAATTGGTCAAAAATTAAAAAGAAAAGTTATTAAGCATTAATTGTTCATTTCAACAAACCAATAGAAATCAGAAGTACAATTATCCCAGCTGCCGTTGTACATACGTATATATTTTATTGAAGTTCACTTTGGTTTTTCAGGGGAGAAGATAATTTTGTTCTCCACTCTCTTTTCTGATTATATCCTGATAGATGAAGTCACAGATTACTTGAGCCATATCAAACTTTGCAGATGACCTAGTCCAGTCTCCCATTTTATAAATGAAGAAACAGACAAAAAGGTTAAGTAACTCCCCCTGGTCATGGAAAACAACCAATAGTAGGATTAAGGGCTACTGATTCAACCATATACCAGATATAACAATACTCTGAAAAACATTTCCAACAGAAGTTAAAGGAAATGAATTTTTGTCATAGGGAGACTGGTAAAGTTGCCAAGTTTGCATTTGATACTTTCCCCCATAATCATGTACAAACAATTTGATTTTTTAGACAATGGAGTATTTTTTGGAAGTAATTGGATTGTAAAGGCCCTTCCTTCATCAACTGGGTTAGTCCATTGATGAACTCATAATTTGATAGTATTATTGAGAAGTGATGTAAATAGGAGGTGAAGCCTAGTGGAAGAAAATGGACCACTGGAGTGTGATGTCAGGGGCTACATCTCGTTCCTGACCCCTTTGTCTCTGAGGTCTTCTCACCCTCTCTAATTCTCAGCTCCCATGTGGTGAGCAACTTTTCACCACCATGCACTTCTGCTAAGAAGTCTCTGTCCCACTGCAGCCTAAAAGCAATAGGGGCTGGCTATCCATGGAATGAAACCTCTGAAACTGTAAACTAAAAGAAAACCTTTGTCTTAATTACTTTCTCATTGCTGGAAAAAACAAATACCTAATGCCCACAGATTAAAGGAGAAAAGGACTATTTTAATTCACAGTTTATAGAGGTCCAGTGCATAGCAAACTGGCCCCAAGGTAGAGCAGCAGCACGGCACAGTGGCCCACAGAGGAGAAACAGTCCATGGCATGGAAGACAAGAAGCAGCAGCATTTTTTTTCTCTTTTTATTCCTTCCAGGCTAAGCCTCTTGTTTGGTGACACCTGCACCAAAGATGAGTCTTTCCTTTTGCAGTTAATTTGTCATCCACACCTATAATTATGCCAAACCAATCAGTGAATGAATCCAGTGTCAAGCACCCTTAATCACACACCCAGGGCCTAGTTACCGCCCAAAAGCCTGACCTATAAGTACGCAAGGCTTTAGGGGGACATCTGGATATAAGCTATAACACCCTTACTCTTTTAAATTGATATTTTCAGGGGTTTTGCTAACACATAGTTGCATAGACACAGTACAATCCTCTCTTAATGGTCACCTAAGTATGATATTGAGGCACTTGAGATTATATTATACACAGAATATTTCTTAAGAATATAGATAGCATAGTTGAGCACTGAACATTGGGTTATCCTTGTGATCTCTTATGTTTTAGAACTTTGGTTCATGTAGGAAGCAATACTGAATAACCAACATTTAATATTTGTATACTTGATACATAATATAATCCTAGCCAATGGGAAGAGAGTGCTATCATATGTACCACAGAAAACTTAACTTAGACAATAGCCTTTCATCACAGAAGGTTTCTAAAAGTGATTTTGAATAAGGATAACTACACCAAAATGAGCTCTAGTTGCCATAGGAAAATAATCTCGGGTATTAGGTAGCAGTGTTATACTTGTTGGGGGTGGTAGATACTCGTGACCAAAAAAGAGTCCCAGTAGATAAATGGACAAAAGCAATTTGTTTACAGAGCTCTACTACATAATTTATTTGACTTCAAGATGATTTATTAGCTCTCCTATGAATTAATTAAATATTTAATTTTCCATCATTTGGTTTGCCTCTTCAGCATTTATAAGGACTTTGAGGTGTTCAATTGAATAAGCCAGTTCACTTTAATATGCTACCAACAGCTTTGAAATGTTTCTTTTCTCTCCCCTTTGGAAAATGTCTGCAGAGCAAACAGAATCCTTTAAAATAATTCTGTTGCCCAGAATTTCTTTGGATATGGTGATTGTATCCAAGAAAATTTCTAAAAAACATGAGCTATTGCTATGATTTTCCTCATCTTCTTCTCCTCCCTCCTCAATTTGTTAAGGACAGCTGTTCACCTCTCAGCTAGAAGCACGATAGCTTAGAAACACTAAGTGCTGATGCTCGGCCTTTATTTTCATAGGACCTACCTGGCACTTCACAGCCGAGGTTTCTGAGCACTTCACATTGAAAAGCACCAAGTAATTAACAGAACTTCAGAATGGGTGTTATGTGAAAGAGTTAACAGAATTATTAAGACAAGCATAAGCAACAGCCTGGCTGTTGTTACTTTCTTCTAAAATGGGTACATTGTCATTAGAAATGCTGAATAAGTAGGGAATTAATTATGGGTGTTGATTAGGCAGCTGGATAATTGGGCCAGACTATAGTGCCTGGATAATGCAAGAAGACAGAAATGACACAGGTTCGTGTAAAATTTGCTGGCTTGTTTCCTCTCTGAAGATTCAAATATCAACAACAGTCTTTAAGTATTCCCCCAATTTTGTATTATATGCATAAATGCATTTGGAGAAATTCCTTGTCCTGGGACTAAAGAACATCTCAAAATATAAATTGTTAGTCTGTCATGATACTAAGAAGAATACGGTTAGCAAATGTTCTTGTATATCAAAGGCACAAGTATCCTTTCTTTGTGGGTGGGGTAAAAAATGTGCTCTATCTATAAAGCATGGAGAAATTTATAGTTTTTTTTTTTTAATTTTTGCCATTATTCACTTTTAGGAATTCTAATTTCTAGTATTCAGCAATCTGTTTTTATCCTTCTGGGTTAAAAATCGCCCTCTCTTCACTACAAAGTTCAAAGAATATAATGTTACAAAGCATAATTTCAAGTAGATTCCACAAAACACTTCGTCTGAGTAGCCACTGGTCAAACAGAGCTCTGAGCCATATTGAGTCCTGAATGGTTTTTCTCGGTTCCTTTTTTGATTCAGTGAAACTCTAAGAAAGCTTGCAGTAAGGGTCTGAGTTCAATCCCCGGTTCCGGAAAAAAAAAAAAGAAAGAAAGAAAGAAAGAAAGAAAGAAAGAAAGAAAGAAAGAAAGAAAGAAAGAAAGAAAGAAAGAAAGAAAGAAAGAAAGAAAGAAAGAAGGAAAGAAAGAAAGAAAAAACAGTAATCCAAAATGGTCCCACCTTTGCCCCAAATTTTCTTGGCTATGGAATCCATTTGTTAGATTATACCTACAAGACTTAACAGGATCTTGTAAAGCCCAATTAAGGAGTAGAAAGTCATAGCACATGATCTTGGAGAGCTAGTCATATGCTCAATGATCTCTGCAAATTGCAAAGGCTCTTCCACTTTACCCAAGATCACACCAGTCTAATACAAGTGAGTGTATTGTTTCATAGAGATTCAATTACATAGCTTCTGTAGACTGTTTCCTTACATTGAGCCTAAGCCTGTGTCACAGGAACTTTCATCTGTTATTACTAATCTTAGTCCTTGGAGTAGTATAAAGTGAAGTTTCCTTCCTCTTGACAGTCTTTCAGAAATTGAAAGATAATGATCACGTATATGTTGAGTTAGTAATGCTCCAGATAATTAACTTTCTTCTTCAACCCTTTGTTTTGCGACATGACTTCTAGTCTCTTAGCATCTTAGTTGTCCTACTCAGTCATGCTGCTCTCTAGTTAATGTCCTTAAAAAGCAACCCAAAGATTGTGGGTATGACAATATTTTCATACAATCCCAGCTTGAAAGAGGACAGTGAAATCATTACCTCCCTATATATCAACACTTACTTCACAGATTGCTCCAGGTTTGTTTTTCAGAAAGCAGATGAGATGCAGAAGAACACAAGCTCGCACCTGACATCTATGACATGGGGAGGAGGAAAACATGCAAGAGCAAAGAGAGAAGCTGAGCTAGGATGTGTGGAAGTTGTCTCTCAAAATTAGCTAATTTGTTGACCAAATTGAGATGAGAAAATTGGGTTTTTACATCAGCCTTTCCTAACATCAATCAGTCATTGGATAAAGGCCCCCTCTGAAAGGGAACTATCCTCTTGAGAAAAGATAGCTGAGGCTGGTAGGTAATCATGGTTTTGACAATTTGGAGAAAATTGTTTCATTGCTGAAAGGCATTCTGGAAAGCATGTGATAGGAACCATCACACAATTAAATAAGAAGTTCAGAGACTTTGGTTAGGAGTTTAGGTTAAATATATTTAAAACCTTCAAAAGTTTAAATTAGGAGAATATTAGGACTGCATCTGTAATTAAGGGTTCACTCTTACTATTGAATAAAACCTGAATGGAAAAACGGTATGGCAGAGGAAGTAATTAGAAGCTTACTGCGGAAACTCATCTGAAAACTGTTCATAAGTTGGACTAGAATGATGATGGCAGTGCCTATGCAGAGAAATGATCCCATTTGGGATCTATTTCAGAGGTGAAATGGTTAGATTTGGAGAATGGATTAAAATTGGTCATCAGAGTTTATATTTGATTCAAGGGCACTGGCATGAACAACTACAAGAATAAGAGAGTGTTTACCAAGAGAAGAAATATGGAGGAGGGGCTATTGGGGATGAGAGTAGGGAGAGGGCATGCTAAGTTTGATGAGTATGAGGCATCCAAGTGAAAATATAAAGTAAGCAGTTATAAATATAGATCTGAAGCTCAAAAAAGAAATATGAGCTGGCAGTATAAATCCGGGAGCCTATGGCTGCTTACTGAGACCAAGAAGATAGATAGATATTAGATCAAGAGTCTATAGAAGGGAACAGGAAGGAAAAATCAGAGGATTCAAGACAGAGACTTGAGGGACACCAACTATGATGGGCTGCTTGGTTGGAGGTGAAATACAGAAAACATTAAGAAGGAAAGTATAGCTAAAAGATTAGTGAGAAAGTACAGTACCATAGAAGCAAAAAAAAAAAAGGCAAATGAAGTACTGAAGAAGACAAAAAGAGCCACTGTTAGGATCATATGATGCTGGGGGCAAAGTGACGGAAAAGCAGTTATTGCTGACATCCGTGTGCACTGCTTCTGGTAGATATAAGGGCATAAAAGAAGAGTAAAAATATGCATCAGTTCTTGTTGTTGTTGTTACTGTTACCTTTTTAGAACACACACATGGCTTGATGGTGACCTGTCATCACATTGGCTCTGGGAAGGTGTGTGGTCCAAGCTGTCACATTCGTTTATTATGTTCATTTCCTGTGGCTGCTATCATAAATTACCAAAAGAAATGGAACTCCTAAAAGAAAAGCATTTACTCTTTCTTACTCTAGAGACTGAACTCTGAAATGAAGATGTCAACAAGGCTACCTGTTCCCTGGCTCTTGCAGCTCCAGTGATTACTGACATTCCATAGCTTGTACTGACTTCATTGCACTTTGTAGTTATATTACCTGTACAGCATAGGGCTCAGATTTTCCTCTGCCTCTTAGGAGGACACTTGTGGTGGCACACAAGTGCCACTTTTCTTGGAAATCTCTTTACCTGAAGATTCAAATCCATCATTTATAAGATTGGTTTTACACATAATTATGTAGCATAAAAGCTACATTTCTATCAGAACATAAAATATCACCTTTCCACTAGTTTCCAATAAAATGTTGAGCTCCCATCAGAAGTGCCTTCAAAATTTATCTTTCTGCCAATATTTTGTTCAAAACAATCAAGATGTCTGGCTCTTGTGTACCTCAAAGGTCTTCAAGGCTCTGTTATTTACTCCTGAGGTTACTTATAAGTTTTGAGAATGTGTTAGAGAAGTATGTTACTTTCCGGTGTCAAAATGTAGACTAGTTTCCTGTGACTGGGCTTTTCTTCCCACCACAGGACTGGTTGAGAAGGTACATGCTGCCCCGGGACCTAGGGTCTTCTCTAGGATTTTTAAATTGTCTTAAGAGAGAAAAAAGGTTATATAATCTGTCATTAGACTTGTTATACTGTGAGCCTATGTCTGTGGGCAGCCAGATGCACTGTAATGTAGAGAAAGTCTATTCTCTCCACAAAATAAAGCACGGATAAGAGTCAGATACAGAGTGAAGGTCCATTCAGAATCTATTTCCTGAATCATTTTACCTTAAAGTCAAGGCCAACCCTGAGAGATACATTTAGGGTTGGATCAGGATGGAGAGCCAGCTAAAAAGTCTATTAAGAAGTGAACAGATGGACAGAAGGACCTTGGGAGCATGTGGTCTTCCAGAGGATAAGAGAGATACAGAATCTTAAGAAGAAAGAGGCAGCTGAGTGAATCAGATGCTGCAGAGAGACTGGTAATGAAGACCAACAGTGTTTTCCAAGTTGAACTATTGGGAGAGACTGGTTTGTGCTGAGGAAGCATGATTCCAAGGGATGGAAAAGACTGAGACAGGATTAGAAATGGCCAAAAAGTGAGTAGGATGCCAGAAGGCACAAAAGAGATTGAGAGCATATGTGAAAAGATGAGCTTTTGGTAAGAGAATCAAGAAAATGGAATACATACAGACAGGATTAGCAATTTGTTGGCAGGAATATGAGGACTTATATTTTCTCTATAAAATATAAGACTAAGTCTATTACAGTTAAAAAAAGAAAAGCAGTAAATCTGAAGGAATGGTGGATGGGCATGATACCCAGAAGTTCAAACAGACAGGAATTTGAAGAAAATGGAAAAGATATTAAAGTTATTGAGGAAAGTAGAAAATTACCTTAATCACCAAGCTTCCAAAATTGCCTGGCAATTTGAGGGCCTGGTTTAGTACACCTGCAAGCCATGTCACACTGGTGCACATATTCAATGCCAGACAGTAAAAAGTCCTAAGGCCTCAAAAAAAGATTGTTAATCCATAGCACTAGAAGAGCTTTTAAGATCCTTTTTTCCTGGAACTAACAGCAATCTGAGAGCAGTAATATAGACCTTTAGAAGGAGAAAAAGAGACCAAAAAGTGGACAGCAAAGTTGGAGAAGCTGAAAACATTAGACAGGAACAAAAATTCTTAGGAGGTAAGTATCCTCAGCTTTTCTGCCCGCTTCACTAAGAGAAAAATGGCTTGCCAGGTCAGTGACTGAGATTGTGGCGCTGAATGGCAATTGAGTACAAAGAACTAGAACTGGAGAAATTGAAGTTGGAGGATGCTGTATATTGTTGAGGTTTATTCTTGATCAATAATAAGGAATAAAAGGAGAAAGACAAAGGAAGAAAAATTAAAGTCTGTGCTAGCTCTAACAGAGTCAATTTGCATGGGAAGATGAGAATAAAAAAGAAGATGAAGAGAGCAGCTGACTGCTAGTGCAGGATATTAAACATGGAAGTGGTAGGTGACTTCTAAGATGTTTCAATCTATCTTTAGAATGTGTATCTGTTGTGAAATTATTTTAGAGGTATCTTTTACATTTACACTTTCTTGCAGTTGTTTTAGTTTATTAAATAACATTGTCTAGTAAAAAGCCATGGAAGGTAGAGATAGTGGCTCCCTCTGGATTGCAGAGCTTGAATGCCTACTACCCAAATATGAATGATTCAGGTTCCCCACACTCAAGTTTTCTCTAGTGTAACCCAACTGGCACACATGGACCATCCATTTGTCCTGTCGGTGGCATCTCATGAGAAATGAAACTAGAGCAAAGACACTGCTACTATTTCTGTGAAAAATAAACCATTCGTCGCCTCAGACCCAGGAATCTTGTGTCTTCTCTAGCGCACATGGCAGGGTGAAAGTATAAAACACAAAGACAAAAACTCAGGTCCTTCATATGTATCAATGATATCATCTGTTCATCTACTTGCCAGCCTCTTAAATTACTAAAGGACAGACCTGAGTTATTTAACTCATGCTTTTCTGACAAACAGCATAATATGAAGAAGCAATCTCTGTTCAGGTTACATACACATTGTTTTCCATCACTAAATACTTTTAGCCCTATCCTGAGAGATTAATACCAAAGTATGATTACTCTTTCTTTACTTTTGTCTACCATTGTCAGAAAGAGGACTCAAAGTACTTTTAAATAGTATACAAAGTGCAATAAAAATTTTAAATGCACAAGGAACTCAGGCTAGAAGGGAAAATAAGGATTATAGAAATAAAAATGTAGGCATGTTTTCATGTTCTAGAACAACTTATAGATTTGATTTTAATTTTTTGAAGACATTGTAGAGATAAAAATATGCAAGGTTCATGTGTACCTGATTTTCATGAGTGTAAGTTCACTAGCAGCTCTTCCCTGTACAACTTTGGTATTCTTAGAAATCTGATTTAAGTATAAATTGTTAAACCCAAAGACAGTTTCTATTTTTCTCACATGAACATTATAAGAAAGCTAGTTTGAGGTTTAACTCTTCAACTTTGTCTCAATTGTTTTTCACTCATTGCTGGGACAAATACCTGACACTCAAAATGAAGGAAGGAAAGGTTTGTTTAGCTCATAGTTAGTGGCGGTTCCAGTCCATACTCAGCTCGCTCCAACGAAGATCAGAGGACGAGCAGCAGTCGTGGCATCTATCAAGCCTTTCTCTCTTCCTTTTACACTGACTAGGAAGACTGGAGCTCCTCCAGGAAAGTGACAGCAGCTGCTGGAAAGTGGCATGGCTGTATCGATCAAGCCCCGAGTGTTCCCCTCCCCTTTATGTACCCATTTTGTGATGAGTCACTCTGGGATGGGCCCTTCCCACTTCATGGGAAATTTCTCAACATAATTTTATGAAGTTCCATCATTCTGACATCCACAAAGGACAACATTTGACTAGAAATCAACTCCATAACTTAGATGTCACATAGACAAGAAAAGATATCTTGGTTACTCTTCTTCATTGCTGCGACAAATACCTGAAACTCAAAATTAGGGAAGGAAGGGTTTACTTAGCTCATGGTCAGTGGAAGTTTCAGTCGATACTCAGCTCTCCGAGGCAGAGTGGCACATGGCAGAAAGCAGCACTTTGTAGCAGTGGCAAAGAGCAAAAAGCAAAGGGAATGGCAGCAGCTCAGGCACCTAGCCAGCCTCTCTCCCCTCTTTACATTGTAATGAAATTACCTGCCCCAAGGTGGATGCTGCACCCACACCCACAATAATCAGTCACAAACTCCAGAAGCACCCCCCATGACTGCATGAGGCTTTGGGGAGACAACTAGACACAAACAATAACATTCTGCCCCTGGACTGCTAACTCATGCATATCCTTTTACACCAAAGGCATTTTGGACCATCTCTAATAGTTGCCAAAGTCCTACAGCTTCAGCATTGCTGAAAAGACCAAGTCCCAAATCTCTCCCAAGATCAAAAGCAAACTCTGCTATGAGCCCCTGTACAGATGAAAAGTTAAACACTTCCAACATTCAATGGCTCAAGATAAACATTACCATTCCAAAAGGTACAAACAACAGGGGAATACAAAGCATTGGGACCAACACAAGTTCAAAACCCAGCAGGGCAAACATTAAGTTCTGTAGCTTCGTGTGAAACATCTGAAGCAATCTGTAGCAAATTGTGAGTTCCACATGGTGGCACCCTTATATGGTACTTTTGGCGGTAGCCCCCATGGCTTCTTTCTTAGGCTGGCTTTGCTCTTCCTCCTTGAGGTTTCTCATAGATGATCCATGTTTCTGTCTTTTCTGGGGTTTCCACTGAATAGGCTTTTCACTCACAGCTTTACATACTTCCCTCCCAGGCTCATGCTGCCTGGTCTCCAAGGTCTTCTGAAATCTAGGTGGAAGCCTTCTTAACTGCAGAACCCCTGTATTCTGCAAGTGCCTAAAACCAAAGCCATGTGGACAATGCCAAGGTCTGCTGCCAGCTGAAGCAATAGGCAGGCCTTCTTCTCTCTTGGCTGTAGGGATCAAGTGCCCAGATTGCTGAGTACTCTGACTCTGATTCCAAGGAACAATTTCTCCATGCTAGTGCCATTCTGAAACATACATCATCTGGAGTCCAACAACCAATGTAGTCCTTCCCAGCAGAAACCTCCCCAACCTGGTCTTTACAGGCAGGATTTCTGTCAGCCTTCTGGTCTTTTGAGCTCTGACCAGAAACCTCCATACAGAACAACTGAAGTTGTTTCAGCACTTCTCTTGTAGGAGACATCTCCAAACTTTTCCTATCTCTTCCCAAAAGCTTGTAATCCACGTGAACAAGTAGTCACAGCATTGACCCCACTCCTCTGGTACCAAATTCTGTCTTAGTTACTCTTTTCTCATTGCTGGGACAAATGCCTGACACTCAAAATCAGGGAAGGAAAGATTTATTTAGCTCATGATCAGTGGAGGTTTCAGTCCTTACTCAGCTGGCTCCAAGGCAGAGTGCCACATGGCAGAGAGCAGCAGTCCACGGTAGTGGCAAAGACCAGAGTACAAAGGGAGTGGCAGCAGCTCAGGCAGCTATCTAGCCTCTCTCTCCTCCTTGCATTGCAATGCAAATTATCTGTCCCAGGGTGGATGCAGCACTTACACCCACAATAATTAATCACAAATTCCGGAAGCTGCCCCACGAAATTTACAGTGATGAATCTATACATTAGGAAAACAGAATGAGATCAAATAAAACTGAAACCTAAAAGTGAACCTCAAACTTCTGGAAAAAGAGCAAATCAAACTCAAAGCTCATATGAGGGAGGAAACTATAAAGATAAGAGCAGAAATTAATGCAATTGAGACTAAGAAAACAATACAAAGAATCAATGAATCAAAAAGTTGGCTGTATGAAAGAATAAATAAAAATGACAAACCATTAGCCAACTCCATCAACAATAGAAAAGAATAACACAAATGCAAGCAATAAGGAATGAAAAGGAAGAAATCACAACAGATCCTATAGAAATTGAGAATATCAACAATACCATTATGAGAATCTATATTCTAATAAGATGGAAAATGCAGAAAAAAATGAATAGATTCCTAGATACAACTGAATTGCCAAACCTAAATCAAGAATGTATAAAAATTCTAAGTAACCCAATATCAGCCAATGAAGTTGAAAATGTAATTAAAACTTTATCACACAGCTAAGCACCCACCTGGCCAGCACAAAGGCCCAGGTTTGATCCCAGGTACCATATGCATGCTGTCATGCCAGCCACCAAAACCAGGTATGGTGGCATGTGCCTGTGATCCCAGCTGGGGTGGCTGACACAGGAGGATCACTACTATTCCAAGCTGCAGAGTAAAATACTGTACCAAATAAATGAAAGCTTTAAAATATATATGGAAAAGAACTTACCACAAAAGAAAAGCCCATGTCTTGATAGTCACTGCTAAATTCTACAAGAAATATGGAGAACTAATACTACTAATGCTTACACTCATTAAAGATGTTGAAAGGAAAGTAGTACTTTCAAAATCATCTTTGAAAGCATTATCTTGCTTCCAAAAAGCAAAGAAGAACCCAATGAAAAAAAGAAAACTATAAGCCGTTCTCCCTAATGAACATAGGCAGAGGAATCCTCAATAAGATATTGGCAAGCAGAATGCAGTAAATCATCACGATAATACACCATGACCAAGTAGGATTTATCCTAGGGATGCAAGGATGGCTCAACATATGCCAATCAATAAATGTAATACACCATATTAACAGAACTTTAAATAAAAATCACATGTTCATTCAATAGATGAGGAAAAAGCATTTCACAAAGTCCAAAACCAATTCATGATAAAACCCCAACAGAAAAATGAAATAGGTGTTATCTTAATCTGGCAAAAAAGCCATCTATAATAAACCAATAGGTAATATCATACTAAATGGTCAAAAATTGAAAGCTTTCACTCTAAAATCAGGAATAACACAAGGATTTCTTCTATCACCACTCATATTCATTACAGTTCTGGAAACATGAGCCAAGACCATTAAACAAGAGAGAGAAATGAAAGGAATGAGGATAGGAAAGGAAGAGGTTACATTATCATTATTTGCAGATTACATGATATCCTAAATGGAAGACCCCCCAAAAGCTCTACCAAAAGTCTTTCAGATGTAATAACCCAATTGAGTAGTGGAGCTGGATACAAATTTGGCATTCCAAAATCAATCGCATTCCTCTGCCAAAGCAACAAACTCACAGAGAAATTAGAGAAACCACACTCTTTACAATCCAAAAATACTGAAATATTTAGAAATCAATACAATAAAAGAAGCAAAAGGTCTATATATTGATGTCTTCATGCTTATCTCTCCTCGTTTCTGAGAAAGATTACTTGATACTCAGAATTAAGGAAAGAAAGGTTTGTCTATCTCAGTTTGTGGAGGTTTCAGTTCATACTCCAAAGCTGGCTCCTAGGAGGAGTGGCACATGGCAGAGGGTAATAGTTCATGATGGTGGGAAACAGAAAAAGCAATAATATACAATGTAGTCATTATTGTGATTCTCCTACTGATAAGTTGAAACTTTTGCTATTGTTTTTCTTTTTTTCTCATTAAAATAAAAAAAAAAATACTCACTGACAGTGACTTCCAATATGTGGATGTATTTTCTTAATTCTAATTATTTTCAGTAATTCTACACATTTGGATTTTTTTTAGGTGTCTAATGGACACCTCTGTGTAAAGGGTCTCAGGTGTGCATAAGGGGGAGGAGAATAAAAAGGAAGCCTCTTTCTTTGCCTCCCTTATATTGCTTGAAGGCTACCCATAACAACTGAAAACTATAGTACTCTGAAAAATGAGGTCAACAAAGATATCAAAAAATGGAAACATAATTCTTACTTATGGAAAAGAGGAACCAATACAGTGATAATGGTCGTACTCCCCAAACTGTCCTACAGATTTAATGCAATCTCAATCCAAATATCATTAGTGTACCTCACAGAACTAGAGAAAACTTTCTAAAAATTCATTTGGAATAAGAAGGGACCTGCAATAGCAAAAGGAAAAATGGCCAGTCAGGCAGCATCCTAATCCATGACTGGAAACTATAGTACAAAGGTACTAAGATAAAATCAACATGGTACTGATGAAAAAAAAAAAACCAGACCTGAAGATCAGTGGAACATAACAGAAGATGCACACATAACTCCACACACATTCAGCCACCTTATCTTTGACAAAGAAGCCAAATATGTTTACTGGAAGAGAGAGAAAAGATAGCCTCTTTAGTAAGCTGTGCTGGTAAAACTGGATTTCTATATGTTGACAACTAAAGCTGAACTATCACCATGCACTGAAGTCAAAAAGTATCAAAGATCTAACTAAACAGGAAAACTAAATTTACCAGAAGAGAAAATCGGTAGACATCTCAAACCTATACCTATAGGCAGAGATTTCATGAATAAAACACAAGTGAAATAGTAAAAAGAATCAACTAATGAGAGCTCACTTTATTAAAAAACTTTTGTACAACAAAATAAATCACCAACAGGGTGAAAAGATAACTCATAGAGTGGGAAAAATCTATAGCAAATTGTCCCTCAGACAAAGGATATATTTAGGCTATATAAAGAATTGAAACAAATAACCAGAACACCCAAATTCAAAGACCCAATCCAAGGTCATTGTCTTAGATGAATAAATACAAATGTCAAATAAATATATGAAAGAATGTTCAACATCACTGGGAGTCAAGAGATGTAAATGAAAACTACACTGGGGACGGCCAAATAGTTCAGTGAGGGTTTGATCCCTGGTGTGTTGTGTTGGCCCCACCACAGGAATGCACTGAGATTGAGACTGGGCATGGTGGCATGTGCCTGTAATCCCAGCACTTGGAAGGCTGAAAACAGGAGAATCTCTATGAGTCCGATCTCTGTAGTGAGACACTGCAGAACTTGTACTAAATACATAAAAAAATAAAATGAAACTATACAAATTCCATATCACTCCAGAAAGAATATCTATCATCCAGAAATCAGCTAACATCACATGCTGATGGTGCTGTGGGAGAAAAAGAATCCATCTCCATTTTTGTTGAGGGTGTAGACTGATGCAACCAGTGTGGAAAACAGTGTGAAGATTCCTTTAAAAACTAGGATTACAGGCTATGTTTGACCTATCTACTTCCCTTCTGGGTATCTTCTCAGAAGAATTAAAAACATACCACAGCAATACACATATCTATGTTTCTAGCAGCACACTTAGTGATAGCTAAATTTGTGATAGCTAAATAGCTTGGAAACAACCTTAATGCTCATTAACCTTGGTTAAAAAGAATGTAGGGCTTTTTTTAGATATGATAGAATACTACCCAACAATAAGGAAGGATAAACTAGAGACTTTTCTAGGTAAGTGGATACAAATCAAGATCACACGCATAAGGGAAATAAGTCAGATCCATAAGTGTAAGCATCATGTTGTCTCACTAGTGTGAGAAACTGAACAAGTAAACAGAATCTGAAATGTATAATAGATATTGTGAACTGGAAAGAAATTGTTCAGAAGAAAAGACAAATTCCGATGGGGGAAACAGGAAAGGAAGGATGGGGAAAAAGAAGAAATGCATTGATACCCAAGATAGTTGTACAGCTAGTATATCTTAATTCATTGAAAAAATAAGTTTGAGCTCATATTATTTGGATAAGATATCATGCCTATGTCCTATACTCTGAATATTATGAAAACAACATTATCCAATGCACTCATTACTGTAACTCTCCCACTGGTGAGTTGAAACTTTTACTATTATTTTTCTTTTTTCTCATTAAAATAAAAAAAAATATTCACTAATAGTGACTTTTAAAATGTGAATGTATTTAGTGAGGTTTTTTTTTTTGTTTTCTTTTGGTTTTTTTTTTTTTTTTTTTTTTTTTTTTTGGTGGAACTGGGGATTGCACTCAGGTCCTTGGGATGGCCAGGGAAGCGTTTAATGTACTGAGCTATCTCCTCAGCCCTATGTGGATGTATTTTCTTCAAGTAATTTTACACATTTGGATTTCTTTTCAGGTGTCTAATTCTGTGTCCTGTTTTCTTATGCAACTTTACAGTGAGATTGTTTGCCTATGCAAAAGTTATAAACTGGGTGTGGTGGCTCACAGCTGTAGTGCTAGAACTTTGGAAAGCTGAAGCAAGAGGACCAGGTTGAACTAGGGCTGATGAAGCTTAGCGAACCCTGACTCAAAATAGAAAATGGATTGGTGAATGTAGTCCACTACAACAAAGAAAAAAGAAAGATGAGAAGCTAAGGATAGAAAAAGTGAATGATAGAAGAAGCTGACCTGCTGAGCTTGGCACCTCTGTACACAGAGAGGTCCGTTCAGGTGTGGAGCAGAGGGCTCTGGACAGGTGGGCAAAGATGGACCACAGTGAATAATTAAGAGCTAGACGTTTCTCACATTGACAAAAGAGAGGAGAATATTTCTCCAAATGGTCATTATATACTTCTGTATCCTAGTCAGCCTCAGAGTAAAATCCCACATGCCCACTTGGGTAGTCTGATTTTGTTGCTAAATGAATTTTCTATCCAATATTTTCTGCTGGCTGTTTATTGCTATACAAACCTGCAGAAATCAAATTTATATTTTGGTTTCCCATAGTCCCTTGTATGAAACTTAAAGAAAATAAAAAGCTAGAAGACGTGGGAGGGAAAAGCGATAATGGTAAGGGTTCTCTGTGTAGTAAGCAATCTCTTATTTCCATCGACTTCAGGTTATGTATATTCACTTTCATAGACCAAGATGCTAGTCTTTACACTGGGATTTGAAGGATGACTGCACTTATAAATTAGTAAAATCTGTGAGTCATTCTGAAGTTGTGTTTAATCCAAGATTCAGCTAGCAGCCTAACATAACACTGAGCATCTGTCCTAAATTCAATGGGCCCTTCATTAAACACGGTCCCTGAATCCAATCAGTTGGAGTTAAACTGCAGAATTTTTATTGCTGTCCACATTAATTCTCAATTACTTAAAATGTTGGACTCTGGTCAGAGGTCAGTGGCATTTTGAGGATGTGTATTTATTGGAATGCATGTATGAGTTATAAAGTAAAGCTTCCCAAAAGAACCATAACAGGATAGTTTTTATTTTTTAATGAACTATAGGAATAACCTTGACCCTGGCATTCCGAAGACATTACCAAGATGAAACTACACCATGATGTGGTTGTGGCTATTGTTTGGGGGGTATTATTTGTCTTGTACATAGTATCATTATACAGGTCAGACTCATAGAGATGCTTCTGTTTACAGCCTCCCTGGCATGGGAATTACAGACATGCACCACCACACCCAGCCTAGGTGGCTGGCTCAGTGCACCCAAGGTTCCTGCTCTTGCCTAAGCAGGCACTTAGTCCACTGAGCTATCTCCCTAGCTTTTTTTTTTTTTTTTTTTTTTTTTTTGGTTATGGCTTTTGGGACAGAATAAATCTGTTGGGAAATATGGCTCAAAAGGGAAAAATCAAGAAATACTAACTAACTTGAAAATCATACAAAGATGGACTCCTTTAAATCAGTAGCAAGTTTTTTTTGTGTCAATTAGCCTCCGAGGTCCTAGAGATTATTAGGCTGAATTATTTATTTAAGGGATGAAATCATAAAGAAAGGAGAAGTTCCATAAATGCCACTACTTTGCACAGTTTAGTCAAGTTCCCAAACAATTTCAAGAATTCAGGGCTTAAAGTCTATTAGATTATCAAATCAAGTGGAAGAGGGGGAGGCAGCACATTGCATGTTTGAATTGTATGTGCACTATTGCCTTCATGCATGTCTCTGCTGGGTTAGAAAGGGAAGCATTTTCACAGGTAGAATAATTTTCCAGCTTTTAGTCCCAAACTGACACAAGGCTGACACCACAAAATTGAGAGGATATCATCAAAGCTTGCATCCTGGTAAATGTGAACACAAATGGTATGCTCCCCCCCCCCACTTGCACTCTGAGCAAAAGGGAAAGCTTGCTCTCCAAGATTAGGGTGTGCAGCAGGGGATGAAGAGCGCCTCGAGATTGGCAGGCCTGTGCTTTTGTGCAATCAATATTGTTTATGGATTGCTCTGAGATGGCTGCATCCATTTGAAGGGGAGGGGGCGGAAAAAGACACTACAAACACACACACTTGAGAATTTCAGGAAATTACCCAAATGCTCAAATCCTTCCCAGGGGCAATGGTTTTCAATAGGAGTTTACATGATAAATCCATGCAGTGAATACATTTAAAAAATAATAATCTAGCAGCCGCGTGGAACAATAGCACATCCATATCGGCTGCTTATTTTGAAAAGAGTATGTAGTCAGAATGTGTGTGAAATTAGGCCATCAAAAAAGGGAACAAGACAAAGGAGCCCCAGAACGGCTGAAACAGGCGAGGCAGCTTATCCACCAGTCCCTGACAATGCAGGGCATGCCAGTGAAACTACTCAGAGTGAGGCTCACAAAGAAGCAGACAAAGCCAGTGTGGAAATGGAGGATAAGCGGAGATCTGCAACCATCCAGGAGAGAAGCGGAGGCAGCTGCAAAGACAGGAGGCTGAAAATGATGGTGTCAGGCTACAAATAAATGCATTGATAGTAACTTCCCTGTGTGGGCTGCAGTTCACTAGCTGGGCATCATCACTGGCCCAAGTTTGTTCTTTTATGGGCATTGGTGGTATAGTGGTGAGCATAGCTGCCTTCCAAGTTTGCTCTTTGGCTTCTCAATAGTTTATGCACTGCTGATAGATAAGGTTGACTTCTGAGGCCAAAGTCATGTTTCCAAGTAGAGTTTTGAGAAGGAGGGAAAAGATACTGTAGATCCGAAGCTTGGTTTTGAAAAATACAGTGTCTGAAACTGGAGTAAACAGCAAAGGCTAAATTTTCAAAAACAAAACACTAGGGCCAGCATTTGTGAGAAAGCCCGTTCACACCCACTCCCTGGCTGGCGCAGGAGATGTGTGCATAAGTTGCAGGGAACTTGCTCCCTAAGTGAGAGCCTACTGACAGCCATCATAATTCCCCCCGCATGCTCTTGCAGTTAGAGCCCCATCTTCAGCGAGTGCAAGATTACCATTTTTTTTCAAGAACTTTTTTTTAACACCTGAGTCATTTCTTTACCACAAGGGACAAGCGTTCCCACAAGACAAGTGACATTCAAGGTATAAGCCAAGAGAAGCTGTTTAAAACATAATTTAGGAATGTGCAAGAACTGTATTTCCAAAATATTTTTTCTGTCTTGACACTCTATTCCTATGTCTGCAGTTTTCTAAGATTTGTTTGAATGATCCATTGCTGGATTTAAATAATAATCTAATTAGGTTTTTCCTGTGTTTGCTTTCATTTTGTTTTGTTTTCCCTGCTGTGGCTGAATGCAATAGTGAAGGGCATGAATAAAAACACCACCAAAAAAATCAAAGGTGATACAACAAAGCCAGGATTAACCCAAACCAATAAATCTGGATTCTCAAACTGATATGACAATGTTAGTTAACTTATATTTTTGCCAGTGGAGGAAGAATTTCATAAAAGTAACACGAGTAGCATAGTTCATTAGCTGGGCAAAGGTTAAAGGAAAGAAAAATAAAGAACTCCCCTTTAAGAAAAGAGATGTAACTATGATAGTGGTTCTGGAAATTTCTCCTTAGACATAGTACAAAGGAGTGAAGGGGGCAGAAGTGACGAACGCTGCTTTTTCTCATTACATCTCACTCCTGGCTGCAGTTAGTTGGAGAAAACTTCACGTTTTATAGTTCTATTCTGAGTCAGCGTCTGCAGAATCACAGCTGTGCTGTGCTTTCCTGGCGCAGGAGACTCCACAGATATTAGAAGGAGGGCACGGTCCCTAATTCGGCAAGGTGGCAGGTGTGTTTTGGGAAGATGAGGGGGCTCATGATTGCGGCTTTGTGTGCCAGAGTGAGAATTGCTCTTTGAAGCACATCCCCCATTTCAAAGTGAAAAACCATCTTTGAGAAAAGTGTCTGTAGCAGATAGTCTTCTAATAACAGTAGAAAATTATTTCCACAGCATTTGGAACTCTAAGGACCCCAGTGACATCTCCTCCCAGTTCACCAGGCCCCATCCCTTGCTGTGATTACAAAAAGGTGATAGCATGTCTGGGCCTCATTATAACAAGGCTCCAGGGGTTGGGGAGAGAGCCTGTCTCCAGTCTATAATAATTGTGTCAGCTGTAAAAACTGTGTACTGACCCCTTGGTCATCAAAGCTTGTTTTGATGAAGAGGCATCTTTCTTTCTTCATTGTAGTTTTATTTCCAATGCGAGAAGGAAAGATTCTCCCATATCAATACCTTGAGGGGGACCAGCACTGTTAATAACAAATCCATCCAGGCCAGATTCTAAATGTTAATAGACTGACAGGCCTTGGGGGAGTCGTTGCTGGCTGGGGAAGTGGCTGGCAGAGGCCCATCCAGCATTGACTCATGCCTGAATCACAGCCAGGCAGGCAGGATGTTGTTTTGGGGAAGTTCGCAGGCCTGTCAAAAACCTGCTGTTACCATTGGCTGATATTATGCAAGATTCCAAATGATATTTATTTATATTCTCCTTTAGGCTTGTTTTGTGTCTACCCCACCCCCTCGACTCTACAGGATCTTCAAGTGACCAATAAATAAATAAATAAATAAATAAATAAATAAATTCTTTTTAATGTAGGCCTAAAGGCACTAAAACTAAAGAGACTTTGTCCCCAAGCTCCCTTTGGCAAGCAGATCAGTGCCAAATCATTTGTTCACACCCCTGAAGGGTGTGGTTGGGGTATAGGCCTAATGAGCAAGTGTGACACCCCATTCTGGTAAGGAGCAACACAAAGCTTCCTTCAAGTGTATTCCTTCCCAAAACTAGTGAACTGTCATCTCTGTAACTTGCGAGGCTAACAGAATAATATGGAATTTCCCTAGTGGTGTCAGACCTAGCAATAGATGAATTTCCTTTGCAGGTCTGAGCTGATGTTGGAGAGGAGACAGGGATGTTCGTGTGCTGCTCCTGGAAGATTCAAGAGACTTGAGCTTTTCTATCTCAGCCTCTCCCACTTCTTCAGTTTGTGGGAGTTTATCCATTAGAGCTGAGGAAATTCTCCCCACTGCATCATACAGCACTGATCAGTTCCTCTGCAGAAAGTTGGTAGGCAGAAAAAGTGTGAGTGAATTCATTTATATGACTAATTTAGGACACAATTGAGAGGCACAGTGTTCTAATAGATGGAATTCTAGCTGAGAAATTAAGAAACCTGAGTTCCATTCTTAGCTCCGATTATGGCTTAGCTCAGTAAAACAGAGGGTTAGCACTTTCCAGAAGAATTTGAACTTCAGAGACAGTCAGTTCAGGACAAAATTATACAGAAATACAGCCATGATCCCCATTATCTACAGCTTTCATTGTTCTACTGAAAACCAAATTTAACTCTCCCTAAATTCTTAGAAAAGTCCTAATGATAAATGTGATTTGATTTGACCCTGGGGGGGGGAGAAGATGGAATTGTTTAGCATTCACTACGTAAGGCGGAGCTTTCTTTGGAGCATTATTCAAAGCAGGCCTGTGCTGTGGAGGAGGGGCTTTCTCCCACACTGGCAAAGGGGAGATACATGGCTCTTTCAAGTCCTGCCTAGGGCACTGGACACAGCTGCACTGATGCCTCCCTGGAAAATGACCTTGGCCATTAGCTGAGTGTATGGTGGTTGTTTTCATCTAAACAGCACACTCTGGGCAGATTTTAGACTTAGAAGATAGAACAATCAATGCCTAGTTCGCTACCTTTGCATTCACTGACATTTTCTCTCTGGATATATTTCCTTTAGTACATACATGGAAGTTCCAGTCAGGAAGCTCCTCAGGCCACCACGATTACATCAGAATAAATGTCATGTATAGTTATAATTACATTACTGAACTGAACCCTCAAAATAATGATCACTTAAGAAATAAACACAGAGGTCTACATATGAGTAGCATATTAAGCTATGTTCAATACAAAGCAGTCATTCCTTCTAAAAATGTCTTTTGATTCCTTTTTCCAATGTATTTTACTTTTCAACTGTTTAAATCTAAACTTCTGCTTGTTTTTATTGATGATGAACATTTTATCATGTTGGATTAATACAATCACTCTACAGATATTTCTTGGTGTAACTGTGGGTCCTGCGTCTTGTATGTATTTAAGATGCGAAGATAAGCATCTATTCTTGGCCTTCAAGAGTGACAGGCTAGAAGGGACAACAGATCAGTCCGGATAGGATCAGTCAGGATAGTACTCTGATGCAAGCCTGCTGATTTCAGTGAAGGTGCAAAGCCAGGGAAGCCTGGGAGAGGGGTTAGGAGGGAGGAGGTGAGACATATTTTCTCTGGGTGGCCTCAGAGGAAATTCAAAGTATAGCACTGTGGGATGTGTGTGAGAAATTTCAACATTTGGCACCAAGACAGAGCAGGAACAGATGAGGAGAACATGAAAAAAGAATAGATGGAAGCCAGATCTTGGAGTGCCACTCATACTTCTCAGCATTTCAACATGTAGGCAATGGGAAGTTGTAAGGGAATTTTATCCAGAGAATTATGCCATTCAACATGCAGAAAGACACTGGTTCACAGATAGAGGTTGGGCTAGACATGGGTTAAAGGATAGATGGTTCCATTTTTCAGAAACCCACTATTTCCTTCCCCCACTTCAAACCCACCCTCAAGGCCTGGGCTAGCCAAAAAAAAAAAAAATCATTCCCATACTTGATCCAAGGTATTTGTGGAGGATGACTCAACTCCTTTCCTGACTCAGCCATGTGACATGGTAAGAGCCAAACAGAGCCTGCCCTGAGATTTCTGCTCAAGCAGCCAAGAAAGAGGCTGTCTCTGTGCAGAGATGGCAAGAGAAACAAGCTGGAAGCCTAGAAGACAGCTGTCATCACTATCCACTTGCCAGAGAAGGAGCCGCTCATAGAAAGAGAAGGCATGAGGATGGAGGGAGAACACAACTGCATGTCATGCTATACCCTGGATAGAGAGGCTCTGAACCTACTGGTTACTAAGCTATTGAAGTCTGTTTAGTTGAGTTTTCATCACCCTCAATGTTAAGGTTCCTAACTGGTGGAAAAAGGAGGAGGACTAAGTAAAAATTATTACAATTCTCCAGCTGACAAGAAGGAGGCAGAGCCAAGGCAGTAGCAGAAGAACTGAAAAATGACTGACATAAATAAAAAAGTGAGGATGTAGAAACTCAGAATTTAATAACTAATATAATGTGAAGGTAGGAAGAGTGAGGTACCTAGGATGATCCCCATGTTCTGAATGCCATGGTGATGCCATTTACCAACTCAAAGGATAGTTGAAAGTGATGTGAAGGAGAGAAAAATTAGTTTCATTATGGGTGTGCTGAATTAGGTCCCCTAAGATATCCAGATGGAGATGTACATAAGCAATTGGATAATGATTCTGGAAGTCAGAATAGAAGCCTGGATAAGCTTTTAGAACAGAAATAGTAAGTATGCCTTGCAGATTCTAACACTCTATGACAACTATTAGAGACCCATATATCACCAAGTGAGAGTAATCAATACATAGAGCAGCACCCCATAGCTACTTATCAAGGTTAGGGTAGTTTTGTTTGTTACAATTATGATCTGTGCAAAATTGTTATGGACACTGATGAATTTTCTTTAATTTTTGATTTATTGAAGTACAAATATCAATGAGACAGTTTTTTTTTTGTTTTTTTTTTTTGTTTTTTTTTTTTTTGTTTTTTTTTTTTGGTGGAACCAGGGATTTGAACTCAGGCCCTTGCACTTGCCAGAGAAGTACTTATTCCACTGAGCCATCTCCCCAGGCCCAATGAGACAGTTTTAAGATACCTTGATAAGATGGATTTGAAAAATTAATACATTGCAAACTGTTTTCATAATATATTGATATCATAGAACGTGCATACATGATATTATACTTACAGACATTATTACACCATATGTCTCTTTTCAGCAAATAAAAAGAGTGTAGCTGTTTGCATATCTTATTTTTTATACCTGAATTACACCAAAAATTCAATAATTCATACTTTCTACCTTGATATTTCCCTAGGGTTGTCCATAGTACTATAATATGACATAATATCCTGTACAACCACCATTAGGACAAATCTTGCCTCTCATAGAATTATGTAGAAGCACAGCGTTATCTATCCCAACTGTACTGTCCATACACACACATCATGATTCTTCCTTTCTATACCCCTTCCTTTGTCTACACCTGTCAAAGATGGGCACACCTTTGTCATTCAACTAACTTAGGTGCTTGAACTCGACAACACAATCCAAAACAGTCCAGCATTCCACAACAATGCTGAGTTATCCGAAGAAGTTGTCGACTATAGCCATTTACAGCTCAACTTAATATTATGATCCCACGATGTATACTTCTTTTTTATACTTTTCTACTGGATGATAAGACCTAGATAGAGCAAGACTTATATACCAACACATGTACTTTATGTTTCTCATGAGATCAGTGAAGTCCCCTCAGGGTTTACCTTGTAATCCTGTACCTTATTCTGTAGATCCTTTGTCTGTGTCATCCATATAGATGAGTCACGGCCAATGCTTGAGCAGTTTGCTCTCTGTCAGAGCCTGAGAGAACGTTTTCTCTCCATGTAATTCTCCCCAGGCACACTATACAACTTCGATCTCTTTCCTCTGTGGCTCCAAAATCTCCTTGTTCAGAAAGTTTGGAGCTCAATTGAGTTTTATGATGTTGCAGTACAGGATCTCCTATGTCCTGAGTCTTCGCTGACCTTGAAAGGCTAGGGCCAAAATGTTGGCTGGCCTTGTGGCTCTTCTGTTTCTCCAACTTTGATCTGTGATCTTAGGTTGTTAGCCATCCAGAAGAAAAGCTGATTAGTATTCTTCAGCATATGCCATTCACTTTGCCTTATTGGATTCAATTATCTATAGTTGTTGTTGTACATTTCCATTTGTATTTCTTCTTTTCGCCTCTTATGCTAGGGAGACTACACGATATTTACACAGGTGTGTCTGGTTTATTTCACTTATGAGTATATGTTCAAGTGACATCCATTTCAATATAAATGCTTCAAGCTTATCATTCTTAATAGCTGAGTAATACTCCATTATACAAAAATACCACATCTTTTTCAATCATTCCTCATGTGATGGACATCACATGGTTGTTTTCAAGATTTTGCTATCACAAATTGTGCTGCTATAAACATAGGTACACATACATCACTATGATACAATGTTTTCAGTTCCTCTGGGAAAATTCCCAGTAGGGGGATCCCGGCTTGAATGGGATTTCTAGTCCCACTCTTTTGAGGAGTCTCCACACTGACCTCCACAATGGTTGTACCAGTCTACATTCCCACCAGCAGTGGAGAAGTGTTCCCTTTTCCCCATAACCTCTCCAACATTTGTTGTTGGTTGATTTCCTTATGATAGCCATTCTTTCTGGAGTGAGATGGTATCTCAGGGCTGTTTTTTATTTGTATTTCATGATGACTAGCGATGTGGAGCATTTTTTCATATATTTATTCACTTCTTCAATTTCCTCCTTTGAGAAGTATGTATTCATCTCAGATGCCCATTTCTGAATTGGGTCTTTAAATTTGAGGGCCCTGTTATATCTTAGTTCTTTGTATATTCTAGACAGCAGACCTCTGCCTGATTGCTTATTAGTTAGGATTTTTTCAAAATTTATGGGTTATCTTCTCACTCTGTTGACTATTTCTTTTGAAGTGCAGAAGCTCCTCAAGAAGAGTTGATCCCAGTTGTTGATTCTTTCAAGTGCTTCCCGTGCGAACATATGTTTGTTCATGAACTCTTTACCTATCCCTATGTGTTCAAGAGTCCCTCCTACTTTCTCTTCCAGGACACTGAGTGTTTCTGGTTTAATGTTTAAATCTTTAATCCATTTTGACTTTACCTTAGTGAATGGTGATAGAGCTGGGTCAAGTTTTAGTTTTCGGCATAGAGAAAGCCAAGTTTTCCAGAACCATTTCTTTTTTTTTTTTTTACATTCTTAAGTTTTATTTTCACCTTCAGACTTGGTTTTCCCCTTTATACTTTTTTTTTATTGAAATACAAATGTCAATCAGACAGTTTCAAGACACCTTAACCATACAGATTCGATAAATTAATACATTGCAAACTGTTTTCATAACGTTTTGGTATTGTACATGATATTATATTTACAGATATTATTTTAGCAGATATCTCTTATCAGTGAATTAAGAGCGTAGTTGCTTATTTATCTTATTTTTTATACCTGAATTATATCAAAAATTCAATAATTATTTACCGAGTGGATGACCATAGTACTAAAAGCCGACATAAAATCCTGTCCAACCACCATTAGTGCAGATCTTGCCTCTCATAGAATTATGTAGAAGCACAGCGTTATCTATCCCAACTGTACTGTCTATACACACACATCATGATTTTTTCTTTCTACAACCCTTCCTTTGTCTACACCTGTCAAAAGTGGGCACTCCATTGACAT
>PVKA01001094.1:0-74119 GCA_004027165.1 Ctenomys sociabilis | reverse complement strand
CACCATATCCATTTACAGCTCAGGTGAATATAATGGGCTCATGATGTATACTTCATTTTTATGCTTTTCTGCTGGATGGTTAAGACCTAGGTAGATCAATACTTATATACCAGCACAAGAATTTTATATTTCCTATGTGGTCAGTGAAGTCCTCTCAGGGTTTATCTTGTAGTCCTGTACATTATTCTGTAGTTCCTTTGTCTGTGTCATCCATGTGGATGAATCACCGCCAATGCTTGACCAGTTTGCTCTCTGTGAGAGCTTGAGAGAAAGTTTTCTCTTCATGTGACTCTCCCCAGGCACACTATAGAACTTCAATCTCTTTCCTCTATGGCTGCATAATCTCCTTGTTCAGAAAATTTGGAGCTCACCTGAGTTTCATGATGTTGCAGTACAGGTTCTCCTATGTCCTGAGTCTTCGCTGACCTTGAAAGGCTAGGGCCAAAATGTTGGCTGGCCTTGTGGCTCTTCTATTCATCCAACTCTAATTTGCTAACTTAGGTTGTTAACCATCCAGTAGAAAAGCTGATTAGTATCCTGCAGCATATGCCATTCATTTTGCCTTATCTGACTCAATTGATTTTAGTTGTTGTTGTACATTTCCTTTTGTATTCCTGCTTTTCGCTTGTTATATTAGGGAGACAATACGACTATTTACACATGTGTGTCTAGTTTATTTCACTTATCAGTATATGTTCAAGTGGCATCCACTTCAGTATAAATGCTTCAAACTTATCATTCTTAATAACTGAGTAATACTCCATTATATAGAAATACCACATCTTTTTCAACCATTCCTCATGTGATGGACATCTTGGTTGTTTCCAAGATTTTGCTATCACACATTGCGCTGCTATAAGCATAGGTACACATATATCTCTATGATACAATGTATCCAGATCCTTTGGGAAAATTCCCATTAGGGGGATAGCCGGCTTGAATCCAGAACCATTTCTTAAAGAGGCTACCCTTCTTCCAGTAAGTATGATTGACCCCTTTGTTGAAGATCAGATGGCTGAGTGTGCTCATAGATATGTCTGCACCTTCTTATCTATTCCATTGATTCTCAGGTCTACTTTGTTGCCAGTACCATGATGATTTTATCACAGTGGGTTTGTAGTGTAATTTCAAGTCTTTCAAGTCAGGAATTGTGATGCCGCCTGCCTTGTCTTTATTGGCCAAGATTGCCTTTGCTATTCTAGGTCGTTTGTGGTTCCAAATAAATTTTAGAAATGACTTCTCTATGCCTGGGAGGTATGTTGGTGGCAATTTGATAGGGATTGCATTAAATCTGTACAACAATTTTGGGAGTATGGTCATCTTCACGGTTTTGGTTCTTCTTATCCAGGAGCATGGAATATCATTCCATTTTCTGAAATCCTCTATAATCTCTTTTCTTATGGTGTTGTAATTTTCCTTGAAAAGATCTTTGACTTCCTTGGTTAAGTGAATCCCAAGGTATTTCATTTTCCACAGTGCTGTTGTAAAAGGTATTGTTTCTATTGTTTCCCTTTCCGTGTGCTTGTTATCTGTGTAGAGGAATGCTATTGACTTTTGAGTATTAATTTTGTATCCCCCTATGCTACTGAATTTCCCTATCAGTTCTAGTACTTTCTTGGTGGAATTTTTGGGGTCTTCCAAGTAAAGTATCATGTCGTCTGCAAATAGTGATAATTTAACTTCTTTTCCTATTCTTATTCCCTTTATTTCTCCCTCTTTTCTAATGGCTGTTGCTAAGGATTCCAAGACTATATTGAATAGGAGGAGTGATAGAGGACAACCTGTCTTGTACCTGATTTAAGAGTAAAAGGTTTCAGTTTTTCCTCATTTAGGATTATATGAGCTTTTGGGTTGTCATGGATGGCTTTTATCAAGTTAAGATAGAGTCCATGTATTCCAATTTTCTGTAGGACCTTGAACATGAATGAGTGTTGGACTTTGTCAAAAGCTTTCTCTGCATCAATTGAGATGATCATGTGGTTTTTAGATTTCAGTCTATTAATATAGTGTATTACATTTATAGATTTTCAAATATTGAACCATCCTTGCATCCCTGGGATGAATCATACCTGTTCATGGTGTATGATCTTCTTGATAATTTTCTGTATCCTATTTGCCAGGATTTTGTTGAGTACTTTTTCATCTATGTTCATAAGGGAGATTGGCCCATAGCTCTGCTTTTTGGTTGTGTCTTTCCCTGGTTTTGGAATCAGTATTATACTTGCCTCCAGAAATGATTCCTTTTCAACTTCATTGAAGAAAAGTAGGAATTATATCTTCCTTAAATTTCTTGTAGAATTCAGGTGTGAATCCTTCAGGACCTGGACTTTTCTTTGTCGCTAGGCTTTTATTACGTTTCGTATTTCATTGGCTGTTATCTGCTTATTGAGAGTTGTTATATCTTCTTGACTCAGTTTTGGTAATTTGTACCTTTCAAGGAATCTGTTCATTTCTTCTGTGTCTTCTATTCTGTGAGCGTAAAGATTTTCGAAGTAACTATTGATAATCTTCTAACTTTCTGCTGGGTCTGTGGTGATTTCACTCTTTTTCATTCTTCATTGCACGTACTTGAATTTTCTCTTGCCTATTTTTGATGAGGTTGGCTAGAGACTTATCAACTTTGTTTAGTGTTTCAAAGAACCAACTTTTTGCTTTGTGGATTCTTTGAATTGTTTTCATCATCTCAATTGAATTAATTTCTGCTCTAATCTTTATGATTTCTTCCCGTCTTTGAGCTCTGGGTTTTGTTTGCTCTTCTTTTTCTAGTTGTCGGAGATGCAACATTAGGGTGCTAATTTGTTCTCATTTGTTTTCCTAATGTGTGAGTTCATAGCTATGATTTTCCCTCTAAGAACTGCTTTCATCGCATCCCATAAATTCCAGTAAGTTCTACTTGAATTTTCATTGAATTGTAGATATTGTTGAATTTCTTGTTGAATTTCTTTTGCAACCCATTGATTGCTATGCAGGGTGTTGTTTAGTTTCCTTGAATTTAGCAGGTTTTTCAGCTTACTTTTCTCATTTATTTCCAGTTTCATTGCACTGTGGTCAGATAATGTGCATGGGATGATTTCTATTTTCTTGCATATACTTACACATGACCTCTGGACTAGTATGTGGTCTATTTTGGAAAATGACCCATGTGCAGCTGAAAAAAATGTGTATTCAGCTGTGCTTGGGTGGAACTCTCTGTATATGTCCACCAGGTCCATTTGTTCCAAACTCTGGTTCAGTTCTGCTACATCCTTGCTAATTTTTGTCTGGTTGATCTATCTTTTTGAGATAAGGGTGTGTTAAGGTCTCCTGTTAAGATTGTATTCTTAGACATTAAGTTTTTCATATCCCTTAAGATTTGTCTTACATAGTTGGGTGTTCCTGTGTTTGGTGCATAGATATTTATGAGTGTTACCTCTTCCTCTTGAATTTTTCCCCTCACCAATATGTAGTGGCCTTCTTTGTGTCGTTTGATCATTCTTGGTTTGAAGTTGAGACTGTCTGACAACAGAATTGCTACTCCTGCTTTTTTCTGAGGTGCTGGGGCATGTAGTATTGTTTTCCATCCTTTGACTTTGAGCCTATGAATGTCCTTTTGAGTTAAGTGTGTTTCTTGTATACAGCATATTGTTGGATTTTGTTTCCTAATCCACTGTGCCAGTCTATTTCTCTTAATTGGAGGATTGAGTCCGTTTACGTTGATGGTTATAATTGAAATGTGCTGACTTATGTTTGTCATGATATTTACCTGGTGTTATTTACTCCTTTGTAACCTGTGTTTAATTGTCTGTCCTGTTTAGTGGGTTCCTTCCATTCTCATTCTTGGAGTTCTGGTCATTGTGGTCTCTCTCTAGAACATCTTTCAGCAGCCTGTGAAGGGATGGCTTTGTCATCATGAAATTCTTTAGTTGTTCTTTGTCGTGGAAGTATTTCACTTCTCCTTCAAACTTAAAAGAGAGTTTTTCAAGGTATAATAGTCTGGGCTGGAATTTGTTTTCATGTAGGACTTGAAGAACTCTGCTCCATGCTCTCCTTGCCTTCATTGATTGTGTAGAGAAGTCGGCTGTAATTCTGATGGGTTTTCCTTTGAATGTGAGCTGCTTCTTCTCTCTAGCGGCTTTCAGTATATTATTTTTGTGTTGGATTTCTGGCATCTTAACTATTATATGTCTCCGTGTGTTTCAATTTGAGTTGAAGTTAATTGGTGTTCTGTATGCTTCTGTGACCTGAATGTTCGATTGTTTCCTTATATTTGGGAAGTTTTCTGGTATTACTTCTCCCCAAATTCTTTTTATGTTATTTGTATTGACTCCTTCATTCTCGTTGATACCAATTATTCTCATATTGTTCATCCTGGTGTCATCTTGCTGGTGATGGATTATTTTTTCCTGCATTCTCATTGTTTTTAAGAGATCCTGTCTCATCTTTTCTCTAGCTGCACTGGTGTCTTCGAAATCTGAAACTCTGTCTTTGCTTTCACTCAAACGGTTTTTTAGACTCGTGATTGATATTTTTATTTCTTCTATATCTCTTTGACTCTGTTTCATGTGTTCTATTTCTTTTCTGTATTGCTCATTCAAGAAATCCATCATATTTCTGATCTCAATTTTTTTATCCATGTCTTCTTTAGAGGTAAGTTATTAATTCTTTTTCTGCAGTGTTTCTTCCAAGTTGGGTTTCCTCTGTATATTTCCAGACTTGTTTCTGTATTTCAGATGCTATGATTTCAAAGAATTCTTTTTTGATATCAGAAATTATTTCTTCTTTGAGTTCCTCATGATCTTTCTGCTGTTGTGTCTTTGATTCAGATGTTGTTAATTCGTATGTTTCAGCTGGAATTGTGCTCTCTTCACTTGTTCTGGGTGAGCATTGTTTTTCCACCCAATGTTTCTGAAATTCATTCTTTATTTCAGATACTGTGTATTCAGATATTTCTTTTTAATTTGGGGAATTACTTCTCATTTTATTTCCTCTATACCTTTCTGCTGTTGTTCCTTTGCTGCTGTATGTGTTAATTCATTCACTGTAGCTGAGCTAGTGTCCTCTGCCCTTACTGGTGGACTCAAGGTCTGAGATTGCTTTTCTCCCCTTGTCTTTGTCATTTTGTATAGCATTGACCTTTGACTTTTGGTGTAGAGCTTTGGTGCAGCTATAACCTTAGCTTGTTATGAGATTCAGGTGCCAGTCTATTAAGTTTGAGATTATCCAGGTATGCCTATCCTGGATCTAGCTGTTGTGTTCAGTTCCTTTTTGCTGCAGGTTCTGTGGTTCCCCTCTGTTGGTTCCCTGTTCAGGTGGGCACAAACCGAACTGGAATGCAGAGCAAGTAACGAAAATTCCCACTGTCTTGGCTGGCTTTGGGGCGAGGATCAGGAAAATTGTTGGAGTTATCCCTTCTGTGTCAGGCAGGTCACTCTCTAGGTGGGCAGGCCTGGGCTTTGGTGAGTCTGCTGGGCTCCCAAAAGGATAGTGGATGATCTTGTTCACCGGGTAGGTTGTACTGGGTCAGCCAGCCTGTGCTGGGCCCAGGTCTACATGCCAGAACCTGAGAAGGCTGGGAAAGGTCCCGTCCAGAGCAGTGGCCCTGGAGCCCTCACTCATAGGCCAGGCTGAGCTGGTTTTTGGACCATGGGGTGGGACTGGGGATTGCTGAGAAATCTCCCTCCAATGAGGGGCTTAGAGTTCTCATTGTAGGTCAACCTGCACTATGTCTGGGGCCATGGGGTGGGACCAGCATCACTGGGAAATGTTTCTCTGGCGTTGTGGGCCTGGTGTTCTCACCAGCTGAGCTGTGCTGGGTCTCAGGCCATGGGGGGTAGGGGGCAAGGTATCCCTGGGAAATGTCTCTCTGGCTCAGCGGGCCTGGAGTTTCTACACTCACTGAACTTTGATGCCCAGGAGTCAGGGAAATTCCCACTCACTCAGCAGGTGAGTGGGGAGGTGCTAGTGAGTGGGACCTGAGGTTTCAGGCCAGACACTGGCTTGGAGGACTTCTGGGTGGGGATCCGGGTAGTGCGGGTGGGAAGAAGCCAAAGGTTTTCCCTCAGACTCACCACACACTCATTGATCTGGGAAGCCTGGTGAGTCGTGCAAATTCCCACTCACTGGGAGCACTTGGGGTGGGATCCAGGAGGCCGCTGGAGTCAACCACTGTCTCTGGCTGGTCTCTCAGGCTGGGCGGCGTGGGCAGGATCCCAAAAGATGGCAGAGTCAGCCCCGCTGTCTTGGGCAGTCACTGAGGCTGGGCGGGTGTGGGTGGGATCCAACACTGATGAATTTTTAGTGTCTTAAGATCCTAGGCACTTTAATGGGGCAGCTAGAAATGCTCACATATAATTCCAAGCATCCACATATAGGAGAAATATGATGTTCCATGTGCCATGTAAATCACTCTGACCACTATGTGGATCTGTGTATGAGCCCAAGAACAGTCTTTGGCCGCTGTATCATTCACGCAAATACACATTAAATAACATTTTTGTAAGTAGAATGAATATAACTCTGAAGAAGCTAGGGTGCATCTATACAATGTTATCTTGCCTACTCTTCCCTGAATGTCCATCTTCTCAGATGGACAATACTCAGGAGCTCTATCTCATCTCATCTACCACCCATTAAGTGCAAAAATAACTATACATATGAATGTGCATGCATTATGCTACAATATGCATCTGACTTTGTATCTGCTTGCAGATGGGTCTCTATAATACAACCTGCCTGTACTATTTCCAAGTTTGAAAAACATGTTGACTGTCAGCCAAAGCTATCCAATATGGCAACAGTCTTAGAAAGCGAGATTCTAGTACCATAAAGTTCCATTCATCCACAAATGAGCACGTTTCCACATACCCACGTGTGGAGAATGACATGTAGTGGAAAACTTCTGATGAGGAGGAATATGAAAGACATTTCTGAAGTGTGTTGTGATTGGCTCCTTGATTCAATGAGTAATAGGTACCTCTCAGACTAATTTGAAAGCCTTCATTTTTTTGACAAGCTCTTTAATTTTCACAGTACCATCAATTAACTTGTATGTAAACATAGCAATTTGATGAATTAAACCCATTAAATAAAATGCATCTATTTTATACACTAGCTCTGGGAATAGGAATGTCTAGGAAATTAACCTGTCTTTATCTTTTAAAGCAGAACCTGCAGGAGACTGATTTTTCCTTACATTTCTACCAAGATACAAAGGGTCTGCAGAAAAACAAGAGTAGAAAGAGGAAATATAACAAAGGGCTAAGAGAAGGCATTGTCCCTCAGTGCCACATCTAAAGGACAGTTTTTGGGCACAGAGGCTATGCAAAACAAAGGATATGAAGAAAAAGCTCCTGTTCCAATATGCTTGCTAACAACCTAACATCTGGTCAACACTTCATTTAATTTCCAAATTGAGTCACTTGTGTGTGTAACTAGCTTACACTTTGTTCCTAAAATCATTACCTCGGAAACAGATGACACAGGGTAGTAAAATGAACTCAGAATGTCCCATTTCCACCACTGTTGCTAGCATGTGTTCCTGAGTGTGAAGCTGAACATATTTGTTTTATGCTAAAAGGAAGAAAGAAAAAGGGGCATCCCCCTTGCACATCTACTTCCAGGTAAGGAGTTCCCTCAGTGCAGAGCCAGGGAGAAAGCCTGATAATTGAGCAACAGAGAGATCTGCAACTCTTTGGTCTGTACAGCTGCTAAATCTTGAAAGAAGTCACAAATATAGGTGAGAAAGAAATGTTTTGATGCCTGCTCAACCACTTCCTTCAAAGAATGGCACTTGCTTTTCATTTGACAGCATCCTCTTCAAAGTCCCAAGATGTGCTGTTTGTCCTGCACAAGACAGAATCCTGTCAGGTGAAGCCACCACAGGGCAAAAACTTCATGAATTAAAGAAGTCACATTTGTAAAAGAAAAAAAAAAAAAAAAAAAAAAAAAAAAAAAAAAAAAAAAAAAAAAAAAAAAAAAAAAAAAAAAAAAAAAAAAAAAGGAGTCACATTTGTGTTTAAATGTGCTTCATAAATAAACAAAAGAAACTAAAACCTTTTTGTATCACACAAAACAAGAACAATTATCTTACTACTCAATAAAAACTAGATTTACAAATCTTACTTTACTTATTACATAATAAATACAAACTGACAATATAAGCAGTAGGTTTATTAGTATTACCATACTATGGACAGGTATTATACCAGTACTATGTTTGAAAACTTCCTTTTTTCTGATGAATTTCAATGATGTTTCTTTCCATTTGCTGTCAAGAATACCAGATATTCACAAAATCAAGGCACATAGCAGAGATTCCCCAACTAGGAAATGGCAAAGCATGAGTTGACACTCGTTCTAAAGACCTCGCTTTTCTGCCACAGCATTTGAATGTCACTGATTCTCAAACTTAAGCATGTATTGCAAATACCTAGAGCCCTGTGAAGACACAGATTTTTGGGCCCTAGTTGCTGTCTCAGTAGGTTTCAGGTAGGACCCAAGAATTTACATTTTTAACAGCTAACAATGTTTTCTTGATGCCTCTGGCCCAGAGGGGTTCTGTGATCACTATTGATGCCTATATATGGTTCTGAAGTTTTTCCGTTCTTGGAAGGCTGACTTGCTCTTATGTTTAAAAACCCAGAATGGCCAGGCATGGTGGTTCACACCTGCAATACCAGCACTTGGGAGGTGGAGGCAGGAGGATCAGCATGAGTTTAAGGCCAGCCTGGGCTACATTAGCAACTTCAAGGCCAGCCTGCACTATATAGTGAGACTCTGTCTAAAGAAAAAAAAAGTATATATATATATATATATATATATATATATATTAGAGTTGGATTACTATGTGATAATGTTTTCTCCAATTCAGTCTGGAGACATGAGTAAAATACATGTTCATACTAAAGATAATAAAGTATCAAGTAATGAAACATTGCCAAATATTAATGTCCACAATGTTTAACCAGCACCCTAACTATGAAAGAGCACTGAAGGCGTGAGTTCTGGCACAGGTTAGCCTTCACAGAACTCCCTTGGGGAATGCACACCTATTCTAAAAAAATGGTATCTTGTACCCTTATAATACATCTTTATGTTCACCAGCATGTGCTCCCTGAGTGTGAAATGTTACCTAAACTCCAGTGAAGTAGGTAAAAATCAGAACAGAACATATCATTCAGACTTCTGAAAAGATATATTTCCTCATATACCCTTTACTCATGAGTAAACTTCCAAAAGAAGAAGTTCTAGTATTTCCTAGGGTGATCAATGGTTTCCATTATAACTACTTTGAGAAGGACCGGAATTTGGACTGAACATTTTGAAGACTCCTTCAAGCACTGAAATGTCCAGGAGCAGGTTGACACAAAAGCAGTCTCCTTTCTTACTTCTGTATATTGTCAGTCATAAAGGCCACAAATTCCCCAAGAAACTGATCATGTGAAACAGTTTAGGCAAACATTTTCGGAACACAACGATGCATGTGAAAATGTAAACAAAACATAAGATTGCACCTCACAGCATTTTCACAAGGAAGAGCTCCATGAGCTCCCCATGTGATAAGAAGTAGAACACTGTCTGCCAGAAATCTCAGTCCACTCCCACTCACAACTTCTTTGGAGGTAACCATTTTCATGCCATTTACTGCAATTGATTCATCTTACTGATGTTTAGGTACGTACCCTTTGTGCCTGACTTTATATTACCCACAGTTGTGTTTATGACATGTGCCCATTGTTTTCATGCATCACTCTTGTTGTGATAAAGTATTCAACTGAATTAACATATCACAAATATTTTATTCTTTTTGCTGTTAAGGGACATTTGAATAACTCGCAGTTGGAGACTGTCTTTTCTCTTGTTCCTGAGACAAAATACATGACACCTGAAGTTAAAGAACAAATAGTTCATTTGGTTCACACTGTAGAGTTTTCAGTTCATGGTCAGTTGGCTCCAAGGCAGAGTAACTTGGCAGAGGGGCATCGGAGAAGAGAAACAGTTTGTGGCAGGCAAAAGGTAGTAAAGCGATGGAGATCACCAACCTCTTTATATACCTTCTATCTTGGGGACAGAAGGTATATAAAAATTTCTTGGGGAATTTGTGGCCTTTGTGACTGACAAAGCACTCACACCCTTCAGCTTAGAGCACCTTGATCCCAGGTGCACTGCACTATGAATCAATTCCAGCACTGCACACTTTAAATTCAGCCATCTCTGAAAAGGCCCCACCTATGACCACATGAGGTGTCAGTGGGGACATCTAGACACAGACTATAACAGAGATATTGCAGATAGCACATCTATGAACTTTCTAGTACATGTCATGGATGTGTTTCAGTGCCAGCCCAAATACATATATATATATATATATATATATATATATATATATATATATATTCCATTTTCCAAGCACCATAATGTATCTTCATTACACAGCACTATACATGTCCTTGTCAGCACATGACATGGTTTGCATTTTTAAGTTCACCCATTCTGAATGGTTTTAATTTGCATTGCACTATAGACTAAGTATCCTTTGGTATGCTTATTTTTTTTCTTCTAAAACACTCAAATTTTTTATTAATTTTTTGAGAAACAAATGGCAACAAAATAGTATCAAAACTGATTAGTATGACAGTTTCGATAATTAATACGTTGCATATTATCTTCATAGTAGTTATTCATAATATAAGATGCAGACATGATATCCTGTCCAAACACTATTAGTACAAATCTTTCTTCTCATTGAATTAAGACAAAATAACTGTATATCTAGACTAACTATTTTGTATATACAGATACAAAATGGCCCTTCATTTGTATCCCCTTTTCATTTAGTTTTGTCAGAGATGAAATATTGTAGATGGCTGAAAGCAAAATAATCCGATGTAGTCCACTAGTCCATAATGGCAGTGGGTTATCTCTAGACCGGCAATGTCAGAAGTTGTTCACTTGAGCCTTTTACAGCTCAGCATATTAATATGGCTTTACCTTTTATACCTCATTATTATACTTTTATTATAGTTAATAAGATAGTTAAGACCTATATAACAAGAAATGAAACTTTTGTATCTGACAAGGATTTAGCCTGAAACCCTATACCACAGTTTGTAGATCTTTTGTCAGTGTCAGCCATGTAGATGAGTCACGGCCATTGCTTGGCCAATTTGTTCTCTGTGAAAGCCTGAGAGAATGTTTTCTCTCAATGTGACTCTCCTTAGACACACTCTACATCATCAATCATTTTTCTCTGTGGCTGCATAATCCCCTTGATCGGAAAATTTGGGACATAACTGAGTTAGAGGATGTTACAGTACATGTTGTCCTATCTCCTGAGTCCTTACTGACCTTGAAAGGTTAGGGCCAAAATGTTGGCTGTCCTTGAATCCTTCTTTGTCTCTCATTTTTGGTCTGCAAATTTAAGTTGCTAACCCTCCAGAAGAGAAGTTTAATGATATTATTACCCTATGACAGAGGCAGTTGAGCTCAACCCTACTATATGTCTGAATATCAAACATCTTAGGCTTAACATGGAACAGGTATTTTTCATCAAGTATTGATATGTTAAACTTTAAATCCCTATACAATGTGAAGAAAAATTTAAAAATATTTAATAAAATAGGAATAAATAATTACATATTTTACACAGAAATTTAAAAATTTAACCATACACAGCATTGTAGCAGGACAGTCCTGTGACATAATTTTTTCTTGTCTTTTTTTCATTTATTACCTTTTTTTAAAAACATTTACTTGAGAGTATGGCAGTAATTTGTATGACATGACAAGCAGTACATATTTAGAAGACGAGAATAACAGGCATTCCAAGCATGACCTTAGTATTACAAAACTGCTATCTTCAATGCAGTTGCTTAGTTCACATGTATCAGCATATACATGTTAGCCAGGGCGAGAATACTAACAATTAACTGCTAGTTTCAAAACCTTCTGAAGATTCTCAGGATCATAGCTTCAATCACCTTGTATATATAAATTTATGGCTTTGCCCCTATCATTTTCTCCTTACCCTCTCTTCATTATTTAATCCTTAAATTCTTGCATTCCTTGTAATTGTGTTATGACTTTCTATTTTTATTTCTTCTTTTGAGTTCTTATACTAGGAAGACTATATGATATTTACACATGTGGTTCTGGTTTATTTCACTTACAAGTATACCTAAATATATAGGCTTTGAGTTTATCATTCCTTATAACTGAGTAATACTCCAATGTATAAAAATACCACATCTTTTTCATCTATTCCTCAGGTGATGGGCATCACGGTTGTTTCCAAGATTTGACTATCAAAAATTGTGCTGATATAAACATAGGTCCACGTATATCACTATGATATGATGTTTTCAGTTCCTTTGAGAAAATTCCCAGTAGGGGGATAGCTGGTTTGAATGGAATTTCCAGTTCTAGTTTTTTTTTTTTATTTACCATAATTTTATTGAAGAACAAATAGCAATGAAACAGTTTCAAGTCAAATTAGTAGAATAGATTCAATAGTGAATACATTGCATATTGTTTTCATAGTTGTTATTTGTTGTACAAGGTGCAGACATGATATTCAGTTTACAAACACTATTAGAGCAGATGCCTCTATTCACTGAATTAAGAGAATGCAGCTTTATACTTATCTTTTTTTTAAACTGAATTATACTATTGCTACAATAATTAATAATATTTACATTGTTCTCCTCCTAGTGCTTATGCATAGCACAAGAAGCAGACAGGATATTCTGTCCAAACGTTATTAGTACAAATCTTTCTTCTCTTAGAATTATGCAAAAGTACTGCATATTTATCCTAACTGTACTATACATACAAATACAGAATGATCCTTGCTTTGTATCCTCCTTTTTTTTGTTTAGTCCTGAAGAGATGGGTATTCTATTGGCATTCAATTATTATAGGTGTTTGAATTCAGCAAACAATCCAACACAGTCCAGCAGTCCACAATACTAGTGGGTTATCCACAGAAGTCGTTGACTAGAGCCTTTTACAGCTCAGCACATTATTACAGCTTTATTTTATATACCTCGTTTTTATTCTTTTCTTCTAAGACTGAGATAAAGAAAGACCTATATAACAAATAAATAAATAAATAAATAACTTTTCTATCTGATGAGGTCAGTGAAGTCCCCTCAGAGTTGATCCTGCAACCCTGTACCTCACTTTGTAGATCATTTGTCAGTGTCAGTCATAGGGATGAGTCAGGGCAATTGCTTGACCAATTTGATCTCTGTGAAAGCCTCAGAGAAAGTTTTCTGTCCATGTGACTCTACTTAGGCACACTATAGATCACCGATCCCAGTCCTCTGTGGTTCCATGATCTCCTTGATCAGAAAATTTGGGGCACAACTGAATTACATGAAGTTACAGTACAGGTTCTACTATGTCCTGAGTCTTCACTGACCTTGAAATGTTCTGGCCAAAATTTTGGCTAACCTTGCAGCCCTTCTATTTCTCCAGTTTTTGATCTGCAAAGATAGGTTGTTAACCATCCAAAAGAAAAGCTGATTAGTACCCTGCAGCATATGCAGTTCGATTTACCCTATCTGATTAAATTCCTTTTAGTTGTTGTTATAACTTTCTATTTGTATTTTGCCTTCTGATTTTTTTATACTAGGAAGACTATACAATATTTGCACATGTAGGTCTGGTTTATTTCAATTATATCGTCAAGTGGAATCCACTTAAATATAAATGCTTCAAGTTTATCATTCTTTGTAGCTCAGTAATACTTCATTGTACAAAAATACCACATCTTTTTCAACCATTTTTCAGGTGACCGGCATCTTGATTGTTTCCAAGATTTGGCTATCACAAATTGTACTGCTATAAACATAGGTACACATATGTCACTATGATATAAAGTTTTCAGTTAATCCAGGAAAATTCCCAGCAGGGAAATAGCTGGCTTGAGTGGGATTTCCAATCCTAGTTTTGTGAGGAGACTGAATACTGATTTCCATAATGGTTGCACCAGTCTACATTTCCACCAGCAGAAGAGAAGGGTTCCCTTTTCCCCCATCTTCTCCAACATTTGTTATTGGTTGATTTCTTTATGATTGCCATTCTTTCTGGAGTGAGATGGTATCTCAGTGTTCTTTTAACTTGCATTTCATAGATGGCTAGTGATGTGGAGCATTTTTTCATATATTTATTCGTTCCTTTAATTTCATCCTCTGAGAAATGTGTATTCATCTCACATGCCCATTTCCAGATTGGGTCTTTAGGTGTGAGGGCCCTCTTCATAAATTCTGGAGAGCAGACCTTTGTCTTATTAGTTAAGAGTGCTTATTAGTTAAGATTTTTTCAAAATTTGTGGTTTGCCTTTTCACGTTGTTGATAATTTATTTTGATGTGCAAAAACTTCTCAATAAGAGTTGATCCCAGTTGTTAATTCTTTCAAGTGTTTCCCGTGCAAATCCATGTTTGTTTATGAACTCTTTGCCTATCCCTATGTCTTCAAGACTTCCTCCTACTTTCTCTTCCAGGAGATTGAGTGTTTCTGTTTTAATGTTTAGATCATTAATCCATTTTGACTTTACCTTATTGCATGGTGATAAACCTGAATAAACTTTTAGTTTTCAGCACGTAGAGAGCACCATTTTTTCAGCACCATTTGTTAAAGAGGCTATCTTTCTTCCAGGAAGCATGTTTGGCCGTTTTGTCAAAGATAAGGTGGCTGAGTGTGTTTGAAGAGGCCTGTGCATCTTCTAATCTATTCCATTGATCCTCAGGTCTATTTCATTGTCAATACCATGTTGATTTCATCACACTTGCTTTGTAGTATAATTTCAAGTCAGGAATTGTGATGCCTCCTGCCTTGTCTTTGTTGGCCTGGATTGCCTTTTCTATTCTAGGTCTTTTCTGGTCCCAAATAAATTTTAGGAATGATTACTCTATGTCTGGGAGGTATGTTGGTGGCAGTTTGATAGGGGTTGCATTAAATCTGTGCAATAATTTTGGGAGTATGGCCATCTTCACGGTTTTGGTTCTTCCTATCCAAGAGCAGGGAATATCTTTCCATTTTCTGAAATCCTCTATGATCTCTTCTCTTCGGGTACTGAAATTTTCTGTGAAAAGGCCTTTGACTTCTTTCATTAAGTGAATTCTAAGGTATTTCATTTTCTGGTGCTATTGTAAAAGGTATTGTTTTTATTGTTTCCCTCTCACTGTGTTTATCTGTGTAGAGGAATGCCATTGACTTTTGAGTATTGACTTTGTATCCTGCTATGCTTCTGAATTTCCATTTCAATTCTAGTAGCTTCTTGGTAGAGATTTTTGGGTCTTCCAAGTAAAGTATTATGCCACCTGCAAATAGTGATGATTTAACTTCTTCTTTACCTATTCTTATTCCTTTTATTTCTCCCTCTTGTATAATTTTTGGCTGCAGCTAAAGATTCCAAAACTATATTGAACAGGAGGGGTTATAGAGGACATCCTTGTCTTGTGCCAAATCTAAGAGTAAAAGATTTTAGTTTTTCCCCATTTAGAATTATATTAGCCATTGGGTTGTCATAGATGGCTTTATGAGACTGAACTAGAGGCCTTCTCTTCCAATTTTCGGTAGGACTTTGAACATGAATGAGTGTTGGACTTTGTTAAAAGCTTTTTCTGCACCAATTGAGATGATCCTGTGGTTTTTAGATTTCAGTCTATTAATATAGTATATTACATTTATAAATTTTCAAATATTGAACCATCCATGCATGCCTGGGATGAATCCTACCTGGTCATGTTATATGATCTTTTTGATGATTTGCTGTGTTCTATTTGCTAGGATTTTATTGAGTATTTTTGCATTTATGTTTATGAGGGAGACTGGCCTGTAGTTCTCCTCTATAGTTGTGTCTTTCCCTGGTTTTGGAATCAGCATAATATTTGCCTCCAGAAATGATTTTGGGAGGATTGCTTCCTTTTCAATTTCATTGAAAAATTTGAGGAGTGTGGGGATTATATCTTCTATAAATTTCTTGTAGAATTCAGCTGTGAATCCTACAGGACATAGACTTATATTTGTCGGCAGGATTTTTATTATGCTACATATTTCATTGGCTGTTATTGTGTTTTTGAGAGTTATTCTATCTTCTTGATTCAGTTTGGGTAATATGTACCTTTTGAGGAATCTGTCTATTTCTTCTGTGCCTTCTATTCTGTGAGTGTAAAGATTCTCAAAGTAGCTATCGATAATTTTCTGAATTTGCACTGGGTATGTGATGATTTCACTCTTTTCATTTTTTATTGCTTGTATTTGAGTTTTTTTCTTTACTCATTTTGATGAGGTTAGCTAGTGGCTTATTGATTTTATTTAGTCTTTCAAAGAACCAGCTTTTTGATTAGTTCATTCTTTGAACTATTTTCTTCATCTCAATTAAAATAATTTCTGCTCTAATCTTTATGATTTCTTCCCATCTTTGTGCTCTGGGTTTTGTTTGTTCTTCTTTTTCTAGTTGTTGGAGGTGAAACATTAGAGTGCTAATTTGTTTCTGTTCTATTTTCCTAATGTGTAAGTTCATAGCTATGAATTTCCCTCTAAGAACTGCTTTCATGACATCCCATAAATTCCAATAACTTGTAGTTGAATTTTCATTGAATTGTAGATATCGCTGAATTTCTTGTTTAATTTAATCTGTGACCCATTGATTGTTGAGTAGAGTGTTGTTTAATTTCCATGAATTTAGCAGGTTTTCTGGTTTCTTTGTCATTTATTTCCAGTTTCACTGCACTTTGGTCAGATAATATGCATGGGATAATTTCTGTTTTCTACATATACTTAAGTATGAGCTATGGACTAGTATGTGGTCAGTTTTAGAAAGTGACTCATGTGCAACTGAAAAAAAAATGTGTATCAGTTGTGGTTAGGTAAGAATGCAACATATATGTCCACCAGGTCCATTTTCTTGAAGCTTTGGTTCAGTTCTACTACTTCTTTGTGAATTTTTTGTCTGGTTGACCTTTTTTTAGATAAGGGACTGTTAAGGTCTCCTTTTAAGATTGTAATCTTGGATATTAGATTTTTCCTGTCCATTAAGATTTGTCTTATATAGTTGGGTGCTCCTGTGTGTAACATTACATATATATGAATGTTACCTCTTCCTCTTGAATTTTCCCCTAACCAATATATAGTGACCTTCTTTGTATCGTTTGATCATTCTTGGTTTGAAGTTGAGACTCTCTGAGGCCAGAATTCTTACCCCTGCTTTTTCTCTTAGGTGCTGGGACATGTATTACTGTTTTCTGTCCCTTGACTTCAAGCCTATGAATGTCTTTTTGAGTTAAGTGCATTTTTTGTATACAGGATATTGTTGGGTTTTGTTTCCTAATCCACTGTTCCAGTCTATTTCTCTTAATTGGTGAATTGTGTCCATTTACATGATGGTTATAATTGAGATGTATTGATTTATGACCCACATTTTATTTACCTGCTGTTGTTTACTCTTATTTGTCCTGTGTTTAATTGTTTGGCCTGTTTAGTGTGTTCCTTTTGTTCTCATTCGTAGATTTCTGGTCATTGTGGTCCCCTCTAGAACATCTTTCAGTAGCCTGTGAAGGGATGGCTTTGTTATCATGAAATTTTTTAGTTGTTCTTTGTCATGGAAGTATTTCATTTCTCCATCAAACTTGAAAGACAGTTTTGCAGAGTGTAGTAGTCTGAGATGGAATTTGTTTTCATGAAGGACTTCAAGTACTCTGCTCCATACTCTACTTGCCTTCATGGTTTGTGTAGAGAAGTCAGCTGTAATTCTGATGGGTTTTCCTATGAATGTGATCTCCTTTTCTCTAGCTGCTTTCAGTATATTATTCTTGTGCTGGATTTCCGGGACCTTGACTATTATATGTTTTGGTGTGTTTTTACTTGGGTTGAAGTTATTTGGTGTTCTGGATGCTTCAGTGTCCTAAATGTTAAATTGTTCCTCATATTTGGGAAGTTTTCTGCTATTACTTCTGTCCATATTCTTTTTATATCATTTGTATTGACTCCTTCTTTCTCATTGATGCCAATTAATCTCACATTGTTCATCTTGGCATTAACTTGTAGGTGATGGATTATTTTTTCCTGCATCCTCATTGTTTTTAAGAGATCCTTTCTCACCTTTTCACTAGCTGCACCAGCATCCTCGAGATCTGAAATTCTGTCTTTGCTTTTACTCAAATGGTGTTGTAGACTTGTGATTGAGATTTTAAGTTCTTCTATGTCTCTTTGACTCTGTTTCATGAGATCTATTTGTTTCCTGTATTGCTCATTCAAGGAATCTATCATATTTCTAATCTCCTCTATTTTTTTATCAATGTCTTCTTTAGAGGTAGCTATTAATTCTTTTAGTGCAGATTTTTTTCCAAATCGAGTTTTCTCCATGTATGTCTATATTTCATTCTTTACTTCAGATTCTATGATTTCAAAGATTTCTTTTTTTTATTTCAGAAATATTTCTTCTCTGAGTTCCTCTTTATCTTTCTGCTGTTGTTTCTTTGCTTGCAATGCTGTTAATTCATACATTTCAGCTGAACTAGTGTTCTCTGCACTTGTTCTGCGTGGGCATTGGGTTTCCCCCATATGTTTTTGGATTTGATTTATTACTTCAGATGCTATGTATTCAAAAATTTATTTTTTTATTTTATGTGTTAATTCTTATCTGAGATCCTCTATACTTTTCTGCTGTTGTTTCTTTGCTTCCAACTCTGTTAAATCATTTATTTCAGCTGAGCTAGTGTCCTCTGAACTTATCATGGGTGGACTTGAGCCCTAAGATTTCATTTTGCTCCTTGTTTCTATCATTTTGTATAGCACTGACCTCGGATCTTTGGTGTAGAGCTTTGGTGAAGTGATATCCTTAGCACATAATGAGATTTGGGTATCAATCCATTAAGTGTGAGTTTATCCAGTTATGCCTGGCCTGGATCTAGCTGTTGTGTTCAGCTCCTTTTTGCTGCAGCCCTCTGGCACAACAGTGAACTTGTGATGCCCCTTTGTTGTGCCCCTGACTGAAGGAAGGAGCACCAGGGAGTGCCGAAGCTCTCCCACACACTTACCAGGCCATGCTGGGCTGGATAGGGGACCAGAAGAGCCACAAAATTCTCACTCGCTCCGAGACTTGGAGGTGGGGGCCTCTGCGGAGTTGCAGGGTTCGCAGGGGGTGCAATAGAGAGTCTCACCCACGTGGTTGCCTGAGTTTTGCTCTCGGTGTCCCTTGCTGGTGTCGCAAGGAAACCGGAAGTTCTCCCACACACTCGTCAGGCCAGGCTGGGTTGGATCAGGGCTGAGAGAGTCTCAGAAGTTCTCACTCACTCAGAGGGCTTGGGAGTGGGTGCTCCGGGGAGTTACAGGGGTCACGGGCACAGTAGAGAGTCTCATTCATGCGGATGCCTGAGTTTTGTTCTTGGGGTCCCTCAGCAGTGGCACTGGGAATCCAGACGTTCTCCCACAGACTCACTGGGCTGTGCTGGTCTGGATGGGGGACTGGAAGTCACAAAAATAACCCAGTCCTAGTTTTTCAAGGGGTCTCCATACTGATTTCATAATGGTTGCACCAGTCAACCTTCCTACCAGCAGTGGAGAAGTGTTCTTCCATATCCTCTGCAACATTTGTTGTTGGTTGATTTCCTTATCATAGCCATTCTTTCTGGGGTGAGATGGTATCTCAGTGTTGTTTTAATTTGCATTTCATGGATGGCTAGTAATGTGGAGCATTTTTTCATATATTCATTCACTTCTCTAATTTCATCCTCTGAGAAGTGTGTGTTCATCTCAGATGCCCATTTCTGGATTGGGTCTTTAAATTTTGAGGGTCCTAATGTTTTTAAGTTCTTTATAGATTCCATAGAACAGACCTTTGTCCAAGTGCTCATGAGTTAAGATTTTTTCCAAATTTGTGGGTTGTCTTTTCACTTTGTTCGTAATTTCTTTTGACGTGCAAAAACTTCTCAATAAGAGGTTTGTATCTTTTTTGGCTTCTTTTTTTCAGTGTTTGCATGCCTGAAAAATCTCTATTTGTGTTTCTTTGTCTTTGACATGTCTGTATTTCATTTTATAAGAATATGTTCATTGGATAGGAAATTCTAGATTGGAGATTCACATATTTTACTTTCTACTCATGAAGATGTTTGCTGTTGAGAGGCATCTTTCTACAAGTTTTTTGTCTGTTTTTAACAATTTATGTGCCCTTTTATTATTTATTTTTAGGAATATTCAGTGTACTTTGAGTAATTTATGCATCAATTATGTTTTGAAACTGTCCTATGCTTTTCCTTTAGTCTCTCAACAGTAAATTTTCATAATAGAAAGTTCTTAATTTTAATGTATAATTTACTCTTTTCTTATGTTTGATGACATATTTGTGCTATTCCACTCATTTTTGTCTTTTCCAGTGTCAGGAAGATTAGTCTCCATTTATTTTGAAGAACTTTGCTACTAATGGTATTCATTTTCATATTTCAACCAATAATCCACCCATGTTAATGTTTGCATGTGATATGGGACAGGGACCAAAATTTTTTTCCAGTATAAATGCTGAGTTGACTCCACACCAGGTGCTGAAGAAACTGTTTTTCCCTCATTATGTTGTGCAGTGTTCCTTTGTTTAACATATGTGTATGTGTGTGTGTGTGTTTGTTTTCTGTTTTTTCAACCCATCTGCTGAATCATTTCACAAGTTGTACATTGTTCTCATTATTCTAGCTTAATAATAAGTTTTGACATCTGCAAGTACAAGTACATCTTCAATATTGTCATTGGCTACCTTTGTATTTCCAAATAAATCTAAGAATCAGTTTCTCAGCTTGGCAAAAAAATTAACATGGTAGAATTTTACTTGCCATTGTTGCAAATCTACAGGTCATCAAAGGAAGGGAATAGCTACTATCTTAGTCATTGTAAATCCCCCAAGATATAAATATGCTATATTTCTCATTTACTGAAATAAAAATTAACTGACTTTTTTTCCTTTTTATTTTTCCAGAACCAAGGATTCAAGTCCGGCCCTTGCGTTTGCCAGAGAAGAGCTTATTCTACTGAACCATCTCCCCAGCCCCTAACTGATTTTTTTTGAAAAAATAGCTAGTAGAATTTTGAACGTTCCTTTCCTTTCTAACACAAAGAAACAAAAAATGCTCAAGGTGATGCATGTGTCAATCATCTTGATCTGATCATTACATGTTAAATATATGCACTGAAATTTCACACTGGATCTCATTAGCATTAACAATTACTATGTATCGATTAAAGATAAAAATAGGCTAAATAAAATAAAATTTTCAACAAGAAATAATTTCTTCAATGACAATAATATTTTTGAATTTTCATTACACAAACAGTCTTTTTGGCACATTTTCATTAATGTATTCATAACAATTTGGTGATTTTATGTTATTATAAATAATATTAATTCTGTGTGTATGTGTTACTCTGGGAATGGATTTTCACATTTTGATCATATATCTGACAACATAATATTTGATTTTTACTACAAGTTTTTTAATCAGATAAATGAAGCTTCTTTTTTAAAATTTTTATAATCTATTTTCTTTTATATACTTAGTACAGGGTCTCATTACTTAGATCAGACTCATAGTGATTCTCCTGTTTTCACCCTCCGCAGCACTGGGATTACAGGAGTGTATCACCACTCTCAGTCTCCATCGCCATCTCAGTGCATTCCGGGGGCGGGGCTAGCACGGCAGGCTGATACTGAAGCCCTTCCGCTGCACTCTGCGTAAGCAGTCACTTTATAGTCTGCTGGGCTATCTGGCTTCACAGTTTCTTCTTATCTATTAAAGTAATTTTAGGTTTTCGAGAGGTGAAGAAATGAAGCAGCACTTGGAGAAGTGAGAGAACCAAGCTTTATTGGGCTAGCAGGCTCAGAGGAGCTTAGCACTCCCAAGTCTGAGCCCCAAGCCTGGAGTATGAGAGCCTTATAGGAAAAGAGACAAGCAAGCTAAGTCATAGAAGCAGGACGAAGGCAGTTACTCAAAGGTGGCAGGTTTACAGCACTGCACATCTGAGTGGCTTCAGCTGGCCAGAGAGTGAGATAACAGGATGCCATGAGGCTGTTTCAAATCAGGCCAGGGTGCAGCTGGCATGGCTACCAGCTACCTGCATGCTTGCTAGTAATTATTTTCATTTTTAATTTCATTTATGGTCTTATTCTTTCTTCGTGAGAAGTTGATTTAGTATTTTTTTCAGTGTTTGCATGCTTGTAAACTCTCTATTTGTGTTTCTTTGTCTTTGACATGTCTGTATTTCATTTTATAAGAATATGTTCACTGGATAGGAAATTCTAGATTGGGAATTCACAGTTTTTACTTTCTACCCACAAAGATGTAATTTTTTTTCCAACATTAGAAAAAAAACTTTTTCACTAGTTTTTCTTTTGGAGACTATGTACACTGGTACCTCAACTTAAGAACTTAATGTGTTCTATGTGTTTGGAAAAGATGCCACCCAATTTGTATCACCCAATGCAAACTTTGTAAACAAAAATAAAATTTTACAAAAACACTTAATTTGCAAACCAAATTTTTTGCAAAAAAAAAAAACAAAACCATTTGTGAACTGAGGTACCAATGTGCAATCCCAAGGCTCAGGATATCACTGTAATCCCTTTTATTCTATGTCTGGTTTTTAGATTTTTCTTTCTTTCATCTTTAGTTTTTATTTTACTATCATGGGTCTTGTCACAGTTTTCTTTGTATTTCTCCTAGTTGGGTTTCTATTGTTTCTAATTATGTAACTTGGTGTTTATAATTTTATCAGTTCAAGCAAATTATTATGCAGCCTCTTCAAAGTTTCTCTCTCTGTCTCTCTGCCTCTCTCTCTCTCTCTCTCTCTCTCTCTCTGTCTCTCTCTCTCTCTCTCTCTCTCCTTTTATTTGGGGATTCCAATTATATATATTAGGCATTTCGTGTTTTTCACCTCCATTTCCTACAGTTATTTTTATCGCCCTCTCTTCCAGTTTGTTCATCCTTTCAATTGTCTCCCCTGGCAGTTTTTTATCACAGCTATTAAGTATTTCAATTTTCAGATTTCTACCTCATCCTTTTTTTTATGCACTCCCATTACCTGGTGAGATTTTTGATCTGTAATGTATTTCTTAGACATATTAATCACAATTTTTAACAGAAAATAAATGACTAATTAAGTATCTTGAGTACCTGTAAATCTGTATCTATTGTCTGTAATTCTCCTTTCCTACTCCTTGATATAAATGACAATCTCTAGATGAATGTCAAAAAAAAAATGTGATGGGAACATTGCAGTATAATCTTCTCCCAAGGTAAATTTATGAAAAGGTGAGCAGGCTACTGTTGCTTTCTTTGGAAGCCTACTCAATTTATCCCTTAGAATGTAACCAACTAAAAGCTAGGAGTATGTATCTACTACCACGCTTTTGGAAGCACTTGGATTGTAATTTTTACCTCCTTAGCATTGTAGAACTGCAGGACAAAGGTTGCTTCACTATACTTTGTAGGCCTTATAGCTTTTTTGTTCAGCTTCATAACCTCTCACTTGCCTACTTCAACAATTAGAAAAATTCTCATGGGGAAGGTGGGTGCTAAGTGCAAGCCTATTCTTCAGTCCCTACTTTCTCTCTGGGATTTTGGCCCTTCAATATTTGGCTGCTTTACCAAGCCTATGGTAGAATGTTTGAGTCCCTCCTGGGAGATGGCCTGTAATTGCCATTTAGCTCCTCTGTCTCTCTGTCTGTTTGTCTGTCTGTCTGCCTGTCTGTCTTTCTGTCATCTGTCTGTCTGTCGTCTGTCTGTCTGTCTCTCTTCCTCCCATCTCTTTCTGTGTCTCTCAGTCTTTCTTCTTGTTTGTCTCTGCCTCTGGCTCTGCCTGTCTCTCTTTCTGTCTCTGTCTCTGCCACTGTCTCTCTTGCACAAGCTCTCCCTCTTGCTTCTGTCTCCCAATAATTAAACAAATTAGCTCAGAAGAAAAACAGCATGTAGGGGCTAGGGAGACTGTTCAGTAGAATAGGCATTTCCCTGGAAAGTACAAGGCCCTGAGTTCAATCCCTGGTTCTGAAAAAAAAAAAAAAACCAGCATGTAGAATATTTATCTTACCATGGTAAAAATTCTGTTGCTTCTTAGATCTTGGTCCTTCAAGTCTTAGCTACCTTATAGCTTCCAATCCATTCTAACAACAGCTTTTGTCTTTGCTCTTCTTTTGGCTTTACTACTTGTCAGTGAAACTTTTTTTTTTTTTTTTTGGTACTGGGGATCAAACTTGGGACCTTACCAGTGCCAGTCAGGAGCTTATGACACTGAGCTGTTTCCCTGGTCCTGTCAGTGAAACTTTTGGTCTCACTGACAAACCACATTATTAAACCACATCATATCTAAAAGCAAAGTCCTTAGTTTGATGGAATATTTTTAATTGTGATGCCTTTTCTTTAGATCAAAAGTGTCTCCGCAAACCTCACACACACAGAAGTGGGGCTTTTGAAAGGTGATTGGACCAAGGGGTTCTATACTCGTCATTCAGTTCATCATTCAGTTCGTACACTGAAATGACCTAAAAGAAAGTAAAGTCATTGGGGCCATGACCAAAAAAAAAAGAATATATATACACATATCCCTCTCTATCCTTTTCTTTCTGCTTCTTGGCCACCAAGAAGCAATCAGCCTTTCTCTGCAGCACATCTTCCCACTCTGCTCATCCTGCCTGGCAGCTGGCCAACTATGAACTACAACCATGAACCAAAATAAACCTTTGCCTCTTTAATCCATGGGTGTCAGGTATTGTGTCCCCCCAGTGAGGAGTGACCATGACCAAATGTTGTGGTTTAGATTAGGAATGTCCCCCTTCAGCCTCCTGAGCAGAGAGATGGGCTTTAGCAATGATAGGATTATGGGGGTACTGCAGCTGACTGGGTGGCAGAATGTGGGCCCTGGGAGCTGGCAGGTCACTAGAAGCTTGACTTAGAACAGTGTGTCTCCCACCCTGGTTCTTCCCTTTTCTCCCTGCTTCTTGGCCTCCTTGACAGGAATAGCTTGTCCCCTCCCTGTGTCCTTCCTGTCTTAGAGCCAGATGACCACAGTAGAAAAATATGAATCAAGATAAAGCTGTCCTGGGCCAGCCAGACAGCTCGGTGGAGCTGTCTAAAGTGCCTGCTTAGGCAGGTGCAGGGACTGAAGGTTTGATCCCCAGCACTACAAGCCATGCTGGCCCCACCTCTGGGGTACACTGAGAGGGCAACTGAGACTGGGCGTGGTGACACATGCCTGTAATCCCAGTGCTTGAGAGGCTGAAAACAGGAGAATCACTATGAGTCTGATCTGTGTAGTGAGACCCTGTAATAAATACATTTTTTATTTTATTTTATTTTATTTTTTGGTATTTTAGGGAAGGGTCTCACTACTAGATTGGACTTGTAGTGATCTACCTGTTTACAGTCTCCCTAGAGCTAGGATTACAGACATGCACCTCTAAACCCAGTCTCAATTGCCAGCTTAGTATGCTCTGAGGGCTATTTGAGCTATTTTTCTGGCCCCCTAAATATATTTTTTACAAAAAGCTGTTCTAATTTAAGCTCTCAATGTTGAATATTGTGTCCCAACAATGCAAAGTGACCAAGAAACATGTCCAGCTTAATGTTCCTTTAGATATCTATGTGTCTCTCTGATAACACTGTTATCCAATGTTTATTATGACATGCCTCCTATAACATACATGCAATGAACTTTAGTGTCCTACATGAAGAATCTAAGGTTTCCTAGGAGACACCTATAGAAGTGCATTATCAGGAGCTGCTGCACTGTTGGAGTGCAGGGCACGTGCAGTCCTAGCCAGAGGCTCAGTGAACATGGACCGCCAGAGCTGAGCCAGGGCTGCTCCACATGGGTTACTTCTGCTGGGAATTTTTATGATGCTCTGCACTGCATCAGTCGGCTGTCAGAATGGCACCAGCATGGAGACACATCCTATGAAAACTTTCTTCCTTCTCTCCTCTCGCATGCAGCAGACCTGCGCCAGAGTATGGAGGCTCTGTCTGTTCCTACTCTCTCCCCTATATTCCTGCACACGTGTCATTCCAATGGACTTTGGTCACTTCCACCACCATCATGGATTCTTCATCACAAAAGACTTGAATTGGCACACATTCACATCCGTTTTTCTCTTCTAGATGCATCTTCTTGTTGATAATGGCTGAAGAAGTATTAAAATCTTTGGGGGCTACCACTCTGTCATGGTGTACATCTAGCTGTCTCCCAAGACCCTTGCGTTCTCATAGGTTGGGGTTTTGGAAGGCAAATAAATCATGCGAGCAATATAGCTAGCTATAGTCACCAGCCAGTGCCCTGGCAGTGCATAGCTCCCTCCTGGGTCACCTCCACTCTTTCTCTGCACCCTAGTGACCAAGATATGACCAGCTTTTCTCTGGAAGGTCTGCCCTAGAGCCACCCACTTAGGCATCAAAACGTCTAAAACATATGAGTTGAAATAAGCCTTTCCTTTAATTTGCTGGTGTTGAGGCTACCGAGCCTTTGTAATAAGATAGTGACTGGGACACCTACACGTTTCTGTTGTTTATTAAGTGAGATATATCTCATGTCCCTGAGAACTCAATAGTGGGAACTCTGGAAATGCCAGCATCTTTTCTCTATATATTGCAGTGCTTTTAGTTATTCATGTTGTTGTTATTGTTAGGAATAAACATGTATTAAGTTATTCTTCCCTTTACTCTTATGGCAACTTTACTGAGAACTTATCACACCCTGAAAACTTTGTTGAACCTTCTTCTTGGAAAAAAAATGTCCTCAGTGTTTCAAGAAATAAAATAAACAAACCTTAACATCTAGTAGGTCGTGTTTAATTCTTTTTTTTGCCATCTTCCTTGTACTTTTGTCATCATAAGATTTCAGTTGCAGCCATGTTTCTGGACAAACATTTCCTTCTGGGGAAGCAATGTGAGTGGCTTTGAAAATCTGAACATGCTTTTTCCTATTGTGCAGCAACACCTGGCTGACTCTGAGTTCCTTTCTTCTTTTGTTTGTGATGTGAATTGCACAGCCAAGCCAGTATGAGGACTGAAAAGGAGTGCATAGAACAAACACACTAACTGAAAATTGGAGGAAAAGACACTGTAGGAAGCAACTTAAAGAGAGGATGACACTAGACAACTATCACAGAACAGGTCATTTCCCAAGGACTGGCATTTCCCCCAGAAGTACAGCCAGGACAATTCTTGATGGGCTGTGGGATGCTTGTAAGGGTTTCCAAATTCCCTTCTGTTACCAATGCTAAAATAACTCATTTCAGAAAACACTATTCTTAATCATTCTTCTAATGCATGTGTGGAAACCAGGTCAAACAGTTTCATTATCATTTTGTGGCAAAACAGAAAACCAGGTCTCTTACTAAAATGCCTGCTCTCAGGCAGTCATGAGCACAAATGGGACAATGACTGAACAGAAGGTGACATGATTCTAACACATCATGAGTCTCCCAAGCTTGCCAATTCCTTCCACCGCCTCATGGCTAACATGCACTACTGAATAATTTTAAAGAAATAGCTGGGCTTTACCAGCTCTACTGAGATGAGCTTTCACCCATTCGTAATACCTGACACCAGGGTTCCAATTTTGATTGGCTTATATGGATCAGCAACTTCCTCCTTTCTGGAATTTGAGCTTCTGGTTTTTTCACAAGGAGGAACTCTGAGAGAGATCATAGGAGGATGTCATAGAGGGTAGCTCACAGCTTGCTCAGGAATATTCCCAGTCATTCAATCAGCCTGGAACTTTACATGGAAGTCTACTAAATTGTATATGATAAAGTGGGCAATGAATGCTCTATGATGAAAATATAACTGATAAGCTGAAGATCCAAAAATACATTATTGAAAAGCCACAAGGAGATGAAGGGGTATGCATTCAGGAGACTAGCACAGTTTAAAGCTTGCTAACACATTTTCCCAAACTCAAAAGGGCAATGCATCAGTAATACTCAAATCTCCAAAAATTATCTGATACTTAGGCAATTTTGCAATCATAATTGTAGTAAACACTTTTTTTTTGCCTGTGAATGATCTGATGCTTCTTACCCCTTTAAATCAATAGGAAATTTATGGCTGAGCTAGAAAAGAAAAATGTGCAGTATTTGTCTGCTGTGGTTTGCCCCTGGAGTTTGGCACTACCAAGAAGATTATATGCCTAGAAATATTTCTGAGCAAGCTGTGAGCTACCTCGTATGACACCCTTTCTTGGAGTTCCTCCTGGTGAAAAACCCAGAAGTTCCAACTCCAGAGAACTAACTCTGTGTGTTCTCTTACTCTCTGCTCACTAGCATCCTTGACCTGCTGAGGTGTTAGCTCTACCAAGCTGTCAGAGCAGAGTATGACAGTTTGGCCTCCAAACCTTGGCGCTACTTCATCCCTGCCTGGAATTCCCTCCCTGCCCTTCTCCATCTGTTCCATTTCTACCCACTCTTAAAGGTACATATGTTGGGCAGGCTCTTATTTTTTCTTTTTTGTAAGAAAAAGAAATATTTGTTTTGTAAGTACTGTAACCACTGAGCAGATTCTCAGGCAAGCATTTTGACATGAGAAGCTCAGGAAAAATTGCTATTAACACATCAGTCATCCACTGAATTTTTTTCTTGATTTCTTTTTTTTAATCATGCCATGTCTTTTAAGTAGATTGTAAGTCAATGATACAGTATAAATCTTAAAACAAAACTTAAAATTAAATAATATTCATAAAATGAAATATTAATTAATTAAAAATTAAATATTTGAAAACAATTGAACTAAGAAAAAGTTTTCATGATAGTAAAGAATACCTAAGGATAAAACACATGATAAATACTAGAATGGCAAATATATGACCAGCACTTCTAACAATTTGGGCATAGCATATCACACAAAGTTTTAGTATGTCATGGACATGGACACTGTCCATGATGATTACTCATGGCCAGGTGTCACTTGTGTGGACTTGAGCTACTTCTGTTTCCTTGATATCCACCCTGTAGACTCAGAATCATGACCCAAGGGTGCAGGAGAAGGCCATTTGTAGAGTATACTTTAAGAAATATTTTGCTGCTGTGTGCAAAAGAATAACTGAAAGGCTGCTCTTGTATACCTCTTACTCTCCTGTGTTTAATTGTTTGCCCTATTTCGTGGGTTCTTTCCATTCTCATTTGTGGAGTTGTGGTCATCGTGGTCCCTCTCTAGAATATCTTTTAGTAGTCTGTGTAGGCTTGCCTTTGTCGTCATGACATTTTTTAGTTGTTCTTTGTCATGGAAGTGTTTCACTTCTTCATCAAACTTGAAAGAGAGTTTTGCAGGGTATATCAGTCTGAGCCTGAATTTGTTTTCTTGCAAGACTTGAAGTACTTTGCTCCATGCTCTTCTTGACTTGATGGTTTGTAGACAAACTCTGCCATTATTCTGATGGGTTTTCCTTTAAATGTGATTTGTTTCTTTTCTTTAGTGGCTTTTAGTATATTGTTCCCGTGCTGAATTTCTGAGATCTTGATTATTATGTGCCTGGGTGTGTTTTTAATTGGGTTAATGTTATTTGGAGTTCTATATGCTTTGGTTACCTGAATGTTAAATTGTTTCCTCATATTTGGGAAATTTTCTACTAATACTTCTGTCCATATTCTTTTAATATCATTTGTATTGACTCCTTCTTTCTCATTGATGCTTATTAGTCTTACATTGTTCATCTTTGCATTGTCTTGCAGGTGATGAATTATTTTTTTCCTGTGTCCTTGTTCTTTTTAAGAGATCTTTCTTTACATTTTTACTACCTGCAATGGTATCTTTAAGGTCTGGAAGTCTATTTTCACTTCCATTTACACAGTTTTGCCAGCTTGTGACTGAACTTTTAATTTCCTATATAACACTGAATCTGCTTCATGCATTCTATTTCTTTCCTATATTGCTCATTCAAGGAGTCCATCATTTTTCTATTCTCTTCTATTTTTTAATCAGTGTCTTCTTTAAGAGCAATTAGCACTTCTGTTGTTATAGTTATCATTTCCTTTTTTACTCCAGAAATTATTTCTGATTTGATTTCCTCTATACCTTTCTGCAGTTGTTTATTCCAATGCTATATTTCAGAGATTTCAGGTGTGCGATTACCGGTTTCTTCCATGCTAGTGTCTCCTGCATTTGTTCTGAATGGACTTTATTCCTTCTCTATAGCACTGACTTCTGAACTTTTGGTGTAGAGGTTTGGTATGGGTTATTATCTTAGCACCAGGTCCAGATCTACCAAGTTCAAACTCGTCCAGGTGAATATGACTTTGTGAATATGACTTTTTCCCACTACAGTCCTTAGAAGTGAACCTGCTATGCCACTCTGGCAAGATGTTTTGCTCCTGGATCATCTGGGTGGTTCTGCCCTCTAGCCTCTCTTCAGGGAGTTCTGCTTCAGAGTTCCACACTGGGCCTATCTGCTGAAGGAAGCTCTACTCATACATGTGCCTGGGTCCTGGCTGGAATGAAGATCTGATGGGCCCTGGGTGTTCTCACTCACATGCCAGACCTGGACTCTGGGTCAAATGAGAACTCTTGTGATCATAACTAAAATCATACTCACTTTAGCTTAGGCCAAAAGGGCATTTATTGAACTTTCATACCCAAACTAAGTTAAAAATAGGATCTAAGGACCACAATATGGCTGAAGCCAGGCTTCCATATCATATCAAGACCTAACATCACTGGCTGCTCTTGTTTGTTCAGTTTCATTTCCATCGAGTTTTCCATGTAATAATGGAAACAACATTTTGCTGCTCAACTTTTTCCTACTTTGCTAACCAAGAGGCTATCTTCTCTTCCTTGAGGTCAAACTCCTTTAAATTCCATGGAAAGATACTGATTATCCTACGTTAGTCCACATGACCATGTTTGTGTACATGAGAACAGACAAATACGATTTACAGGTCCCAGTAGAACACAACAAAAAGAATTCTATAAAAGATAGAGGTTTTGCAAGAAGAAAAATGTGATGTTAGATCAATAAATGTGTGTCCTCCTATATCTAGGCTTAGTTCTCTTTCTGTGCAAAGTACTGAGCCTTTACACATTTAGACAAGTCACTTCACTCTATCCACCTCATTGTCCTCATCTGTAAAATTAGCACATCAACTTGAATTATTGTTAAAGTCTAGGATTTTGGACCGGGGAGATAGCACAGTAGAATAAGTGCCTGTCTGCCAAGTGCAGGATCCTGAGTTCAATCCCTGGTACAATAAATAAGTAAATAAATAAATAAATAAATAAATAAATAAAGTCTAGGATTTTACATCTTTCAAAACCCTTCAAGGTCTTGCTAGACACTATGTTATTCTTTCTCCTCTTTAAATGTTTACATTAAACTTTGTATTATTTTGAATTATCTAATTTGAGTGTCAACTTATAATATTGAAAGTGTCAAGTATGTCTAAAAAAGAATACCCAAGAGCAAGTTGTTAAGCAATAACAAATTATTAACTCAGGAATGCTATGGAGGTAATAGGGTTTAATGAAAGCACCAAGATAGGGTAACATTATAAGTTACCACTATGCAAAGGAAAATGAGAAAGAGAGAAATTCCTGTTGTAGCCACTAGATACAACAATCTGAGCCCGGGTATTGAATTAAATCTCTCCTGAAATCATCACAACCATCAGAGCAGAATGTGTAGGATAGGAAGACAGGATAAATTTCACCTCAGTCATAGAAAAGTGAAATTGAATCTTCTATGAGCTATAAGCCTTGAGGAGTTTTGCCTAGATATACTGCTGATAGAAACAGAATTATGAAACATATTATTCTTTTGGAACAAATTTTAACAATTTAAGCCAATAATATTCAGTGATTGCTATTGAGTAATTTACATGATGTTGAACAAAACCGGTGAAAGCTGATAAGAGAGACTTCATAATCTGCCAAGGCTTTTCTGGCAGGTAGCAGATAATAGAACAAGGATGCAGGCAGATGTTCTTTCTAAATTAACTGAAATGGAGACGAGGATGAACTGAAAACTAGGGGCAACAAGCTATGCCCAATGCACAAGCATTGCTGACAAAGAAGCTCTGCAGAGAGGATCTTTATCCTTGGCAAATGCAGAGAAATAAAAATGAATATGAGAAATATGCAAAAAAAAAAGCTAAAAAGCTTTCATAGTTATAGTAGGCAAGGAATGCAGATCAGGAAACAGGTAACTGGTGTTCATTAAAATGTGCCACAATAAAAGCATAGAACGATGATAAAAAATAGTTTAAAAAGCAAATGTCAAAGGTGGGCCCTCCATTGACAGTCAACTAACTTAGGTGCTTGAACTCAACACCACAATCCAACACAGTCCATCATTCTACAACAATAGTGAGTTATTCAAAGAAATTGTCGACCATAGCCAATTACAGCTCAGCTTATATTATGGTCCCACGATGTATACTCCATTTTTATACTTTTCTGATGGATGGTTAAGACCTACATAGATCAAGACTTATATACCAACACATGAACTTTATATTTCCTATGTGGGCAGTGAAGTCCTCTCAGGGTTTATCTTGTAGTCCTGTACATTATTCTGTAGTTCCTTTGTCTGTGTCATCCATGTGGATGAGTCACAGCAAATGCTTGACCAGTTTGCTCTCTGTGAGAGCAGGTGTAGACAAAGGAAGGGGTGTAGAAAAAAAAAATCATGATGTGTGTTTATAGACAGTACAGTTGGGATAGATAACGCTGTGCTTCTACATAATTCTATGAGAGGCAAGATCTGCACTAATGGTAGTTGGACAGGATATTATGTCATCTTCTAGTACTACGGTCATCCACTAGGAAAATAATTATTGAATTTTTGATATAATTCAGGTATAAAAAACAAGATAAGTAAGCAGCTACACTCTTAATTCACTGATAAAAGATATCTGCTAAAATAATATCTGTAAATATAATATCATGTATGCACATTGTACAATACCAAAACATTATGAAAACAGTTTGCAATGTATTAATTTATCGAATCTGTATTGTTAGGGTGTCTTGAAACTGTCTGATTGACATTTATAGTTTAATAAAATAAAATAAAAATTAAAAAAGAAAAAAGCAAATGTGACTGGCATGCAGAAACACAAATCAAAACATGAAGAAGGGGCCATGGATATAGCTCAGTGGCACAGCACCTGCATGGCAAGTGCAAGGTCCTGAGTTCGATTCCCAGTACCCCCCAAAAAATCTTCGCAGGTGTAGTGGTATATCTAGCACTTGGAAGGCTGAGGTAGGAGCATCATTGTAAGTTCGATACCAGCCTTGGCTATAAAGTGAGCTGAAGTCCAGCCTGAATTGTGCAGAGAGACTCTGTGTCAAAAAGCCTAAAAAAGGCATAAGCAGGAGGAGGAGGAAGAGAAGAAAGAGGAGGAGAAAGAGGAAGAAGAAGAAGAAGAGGAGGAGGAGGAGGAGGAGGAGGAGGAATTTTCTGTGTGCTAAGAAAATCAATGAAAAGGAAATCACATTCTGGTAGTGTTCTGAACAAAAGAGAAAAATGTTTTACAATTCTCCACACAAACATTAACAGAAAAATTGAAAAATATTTTCTTTTGTCAAATTTCTTTTCTGTCACATAGCTAGACTAAATTTTGCGATATTGGAAGAATAGCACAGAATTCTATACCCAAATCTGTATTTGAGAAGAAATAAAGCAGAGACATTTTCAAACACATGAGAACCAAAATGCTACAATATGCAATTCAAAGAATAGGGGAAAGGATAGAAACAAGTAAGGTCTACATTTGTAAACATGAAGTATACATACAAATATTATGCATAATTTTGAAAACATAGACACAAGAACTAAATGTATCAATTTAACCATATAATATCAATAACAAAAATACATGAAAAAATCTTAAAGTATATTGGCCAAAATCAAGTGGACAGAAGAAGGACAATGGAAAGCAAACTCATCAAATGCTGTAACATATTTTGTAATAAAGTTTCACATATAGTTTCAAATAAAGTTTGCACACTTACAGATATACATATAGATACAAAGGAAAAAATGGACAAAGAAGTTATTTGTGTAAATGAGATCAGATACTTAGATATAATAAACACTTTCACGGAACTTTGAAAATTGACAAGAAATAAAGTACAAATCTTTATATGTCTACTGACAATTTAGAATGTAAAAAATGCTTTCCCACAAAGCATTTTAAAAATGCAATGCTAATTTATAACAAAACTTTTAATGCACTGGAAAGAACATTATACTTTGTTAGTATGATTAAATGCAGCTTTCTTTTCTTTCCTCTCCTTCTCCAGTTCACTCATCCTCACCTGCACCCTCACTGTGTAGTTCAGGCTGGCTTTCAACTCACTATGTAGCCCAACCTGAATTAATCCTCCTGCCTCAGTCTCCCAAGTGCTGGGGTTACAGGTATGTGCCACCAGGCCCAACACTCAAATGCATCTTAATAGAAGATAGAAATCACATATAATGGTGAAAATTGAAAACCATCCCCTTGAGATCAGGAATATAAAACAAGATGAAATGTATAACAAGGGGTTCATTTCAATAATTGACTTAAACTTTAACAAACATATTCTAAGCTTGTATTAGAAAATAAGTTCTAAACAGTTTATTCTTATAAAAACTCTCAAAATTATGCTGTTATTTTATTTTGTAAACAATAATTTTAAAAGACTTTATTTTTGTTAATACATATTCACAACACATAATGGTTACATTCACTTCAGGGATATGGGTCATGGATACAGAGTGCCTTAATACTCCCATGCTGTTCCCCTGTCCTCCTTCCCCACCCCCTCCATCTCTTGGTGCCCTCCCCAACTGCAAAACATCTGTCTCCCTGTATGCAATTATCTTTATTCCACTCTTTACCATGTTTTGGGCTTCTTTTATAAGAGAAACCATAATAGTACTTAAACATTCGTGTCTGATCTTTTTCACTTAACATTACTATCTCAGGGTATACCCATGTTCTTAAAAATGGCTATAATTCATCCTTTAGAGCAGCATAGTTACCCAACTGAGTATAAATACCATATCTTCTTTAGCTTTTGATCCCTTGATGTGCATACAGGCCATTGACAAGATTTAGCTATTATGAAGTGTGCTGCTCTGATCATGAATATGCATGGATCTCTGTAATACATAGTCATGAACTCTTTCAGAAAAGGAATAGCTGGGTCAAATGGAATTTCCGTTTGTAGTTTTTGAGGAATCTCCATAGTAAATGCAACTTTCATTTCCAACAGTGTAGAAGGGTTCCTTTTCCCCCCTCATCCTTTCCACCATTTGTTATTATTTGATTTTTATATATTATCTATTTTTATCATCAAATCTGCTGCTCATATTAACAGATATAGTTATGCAAGGTGAGTCATATGATTGAATATTAGCATATGCTTTTGAGGAGTCTTAAAGTTTTGTTCTTGGCTCTCATTTGATTTTTTTATTACCTTTTTTAAAAAATACTTTAAAGAGAGTATAGAAATAATTGATATGACATTAGCAGGAGTACACATTTATAAAGCCAATATGACAGATATTTCAAGCATGGCTTTAGTATTCTTAGTGACAGCCATTGTTCTGGCATAAGATGAAACATCAGTATCGTTTTAGTTCGGAGCCCTGTAACAGCCAGCAGTGTTGAACATTATTTCACACACTAATTGGCCATTTGTACTTTTTCTGAGAAGTGAAAATGAGACCTATTCTTTAAGGACATAGTGACTCCCCTAGATGATGCTGAAATCATTAGAGCCTCAGAACCCTCGCCTCAGTTTGAACAGGCCAGAGAACACAGCCTTGGGAATACAGCAGCCACTTCGAGATGTGGAGGTAGCTCTGTCTGTGGCCTGCAGAGACATGAGGTGGTGCTCTTGTCCTAGATCTCGAGGACAGAACATCTAACCAAAAAAAAAACAAAACTAATTTTATTTATTCATTTATTCAGTTAGTTAGTTGGTTGGTTTGATGATAGTGGGATTAAATCCAGGGCTTTTGCACTGAGTCCCTTCCAATTTCTTATTTTTTCCATTTTGAGGCAGGGTCTCATTAAGTTGCCCAGGCTAAGCTCAAACTGTGATTCTGCTGCCTCAGCCTCCCAGAGGATGACAACACACAAAACACCCAGCCAAGAAGACAATACTTCATCCTCAATATTGACTGATATTTGCCATGCTATGCTTTGGACTTGGCTGGGACCTATTGTCTCTTGTGATTCCTCCATCCCAATATAGTAATGTCTAGCCTGTGTCCAGGGTGTCACTCTGTGGTTGTGCTTTTGAAGGGCACACCCTATCTGGTCTCACAGGTTCACAGCTGTTAAAGAACATTGCCTCGGGACATCTTATATCTCATCCATATTCTTATTTAGATGTAGGTTTTAGAGTTGATGGTAGAAAGAGTTAAGACTTTTGCAGCTGTTAAATGGAATGTAATATTGGCCAAGCAAGAAGGACATGAACCACGAGGGTCCAAGGCTATCGTATTACAAACTGAATATTTATGTACCACTCCCCCCACGCCAAGTTTGTATATTGGACCTCTGTCCTCTAATATGGCAGCATTTGGAGGTTGAGGCATTTGGGAAATCACTGAGTTAGATAATAAGGTCATGAATATATGGTCCTATGACAGGACCATGGGATTTTTGAGATGTATTTGTCTCATATCAGGTAAAGACAGAAAAAAACCAAAGGAAGAAATGCTAATACCAAACAATGTAGATTTCAATCCAGACACTGAATTTGGTAAGAAAATTATTTTATAATGAAGCATCTCCACACAAAATATGCAAGATGATCTAAGAAATGTATATAAAATGAACCAAAAATATACAGAATAAAACCTTTTGTAAAAGAAGACTATCAAAGGCAATTATAAAGGAAGTTTTTATACATTGTAATCAGTTTTTGACAGGTTAAGTAGATAATAAAGAATATGGAGCTTTAAATAATTTAATAGTAACCCTGGATTAATAGATATATAAATGTTCTCTACAAGGAACATAGTTTTTAAAAATTTTATTTTAATTGGAAAGCAACAATTGTACATACTATATAACTGTGAACTACAATGTGATAATTACATATCTTTATATTATATAAGGATTAAATAGAGCTAATTAACAACTCTTCATCTCATATACCTATTTTTTGTGGTAAAAACACTTGAAATCTACTGTCTTAGTAATTTTTAAATATGCAACACATTATTATTTTATGCTTTCTTTTTAATTATTTATGGATAGTTTATAAATACTGAGCACAAATACTTTTGAATGTAAATAGTATTACAGCATGTGATCCTCCGAGTCAGATGGGGTCATACATCTACATCAAGCCAGTAATGAAGACTTGAGCCAAAAACCTCAAAAACAAAAATAAATTTTCTTAAATGCTGTTCTACATAACTATTGAGTTAATGAGAACAACAGTTAAAATTATAGCCTGTTTTTAAACTAAAAATTTGGGAATGCTTTTCTCATTTGGAGGATAACAAGTTTTACATCCCCCTTTTAGCATTTGGGGATTGACAGCCAGAGTTTTACTTAGCATTTTAAAAAACTGAATTAAAGAAATTTTTCTTTATTTTCTTTTTTAACTTTACTGATGAGACTAATTGTCTCCAATAAAATCTGAAAAATAAGATGAAATCTTTGCAATATATCTGTCCCAGCATTGGACCTTAAGAATCGACTGCATTTCTTCTCTTGGGTCATGCAACTGGCCTACAAATGGCCCAGTTTATGCCCAGTGGTTGAAACTACTGTCCCTGATAACGCCTTGTGCTTGCCATATATCTCCTCAGATGGATTTCTTAGCTACTCAGAAATCTGAGCTCAACACAGGCTTTTTTAGAAATGAAGCACGTGGAAGATTCTGTCAGGGTGATGGCGGGTTGGTCAGGAGAGGGGGAGTACTGTCTATCTGCCACAAGTTTCACACTGGCTTAACTGGCAAGTTACTGGCTTAACCTGAGCGTGAGGGTTGCTGACAGCCCACAGAGCGCCTCTCTGGCTGAACAGCGATAATGTGTGTGGGGCAGAGGAAAAAACAGAGCACCAGGCTGGGCGCCTCTGATAGCTGAGGAAGTCAGCTGTGGTGTTCAGCCGCCCATTGACAAGCACAACAACCCTGAAATGAAATTCAGTAAGTGCAATGATAAGCAAGTTTCATCTATACCATTTCAAAAGAAGAGTTTAAAAAATCTAAATCCAAAGGGCTCTTTTACATGCTGTTGAAGGCAATAATCTCAGTATCAGACAGAGCCAAATTTTCTCGGTACAATTTAGAATGAGAGAATGTTTCTGCCTCTGGAATATCTAATATCTCTAATGCTGGCCTAAAGTGTGTACAGTGCAGGCCACCTGGTCCTATTGCCATAGAGATCGCAGCAAGTGGGCCTCTGAATCCAAAGAGCTCCCAGCATCAACTGCTGTTTCCCTTCAAGGGACAGCTGAGCACAGTTACCTGGAGGGGGTATGTGCTGCGGATAAGACTGACATTTGCAAAGCCGAAGCGTCTGAGGCTTATGACATGGTCTGCCTCAGCAAGCCTGGGTCAGAACATGGGGGTGGGGTGAATCAATAATAAAATGGCAATCACTTGATTTGGATATTTAACAAAGACAGTGGTAAGTATAGTGGTGCTGTAACTAACTACAGTTTTCAAAATGCCCCAAATATTAGAATGTGAATGAAAATCAGTGCCCCTTTCCTGGAAGAAGAAGGAGAAAAGCTGCTTTTTCAGAACTCAGGCTTTTCCTGCCTAAATCCTATGATTCAGATTCTACGCTTTCAAACTTTATACAACTAGATACTGTTTAAAAATAAAACCAAGGGCCAGGGATATATAGCTCAGTGGTCTCAAAGGCCTGCTTAGGCAAACTTAGGCAAGCACACAGGGACTACATGCAGTACAAGCCCTACCCCAGGGTAGGCTGAGCCAGCACAAAAATATAAGAATGATTTCATATCTAATACTCTTGCATTTTAGCAAATTCTTTTCCCATTTAATAATTAAATATATGTCACTGGTAAATAGTGTGACATTGTGCCTTGTTTTCCTACTCCTTTTATCTTGGATTTTTTATAGCTCAGATGAATTCTGAATTGTTCCTTTATCTCCCTGGGAGACAATCAGGGTCACATTTTGGAAGAGACTGATTGGAGTCAAGGGTTTCAGTTTGTCCTAGGAAGTGTTTCTGCCAGGAAAAGTCAATCGGCTGGTGCAGTAATTAACTGAAGCCTCTGAGACTATGGCTTTCTATATTTGTCTTGTGATTTATGATTCTTTGCATTGCTTTAAACATTTTTACACTTGAAACTTATTTTAAAAAGTGGTGTATGACTCATTAAGCTGAAAATTGTAAAATTATATTGCCGAGTAATTATTCTTGAATCAAGGTTTTAATGCATGCTTCCATATTCTCAAGGCATTGAGAGGAAATACAATTATATTATGAAAAAGGAAAGTGTTCTCAAAGATGGCCACACTTTCCAGCTTTTGTTGAGTTGACCTGTATACGCATGTAAAAGATGCTGGATTTGTACACAAAAGTGACATTACACTAGTCCTGCGTGGTCCCTTTAGATCTGCTCTTTGGGAAATGTGTTGTTATCTCTGTGATCCTGGAATTTTTCAGTTTCTTTTCCTTAAGCAACTTTTTTAAAGCTTCTGTGCCATAAAAATACACTGGAAATGTATAATAATTCTGACACTGTTGACATCATCATGACAAGTCAGTTTCAAAGCATATCCATGATTCCCTGCTTCTTCCACCTATTGGCACTGAAATTGTGCCCACTCCCAGCCTCAGGAGCTACTGGCTCATATTATCTCTATGAATTTGCCTGTAGTAGAAACTTTGAGTGTGTGGAATCATACAATTTGTTGCCTTTTGTGTATAGTTTGTTTCACTTACTACAATGCTTTTGCTCTTTATGCATCTCCTGCAGCACCTAGAGGTATTTCTTACCTTTTGACTGCTGAATACCATGCCAGTTTATGACTCCTTTGTACTTCATTCACCTCTCTGCCAATTGAAGGACAGTTGGGCTGCTTTCATTTTTGGCTGCTATAATAGTCACACTATCACTACTTAGTTACAGGTTTTCATGTAGACATATATTTTGATCATAAATAGACCATAAATATAAGAATTAGTACTTGGATCCTCAATTCTGTTTCATTGATATGTATACCTATCCTTATGCTAACATAAAACTTTTATGATTGCTGTAGCTTCATATGAAGTTGTGAAATTACGTAATAAAAGTCTATCATGCTTATTCTGTTCTAAAATTATTCTGTTTAATATAGATATTTTGTGTTCCCAAATAAAGTGCTGATCATATATCAATTACAGTACTAGTCTCCATCTTTGTAAAGACCTCCACTGTAGACCTGAAATCACAGATGGTACTGAGTGTAGTATTTATACGTATGTATACTGTTTTGTCTTACACATTCATACCTATAATAAAGTTCAATTTATAAACTGGGTATAGTAAAAGATTAACAATGATAGCCAAAAATAAAACAGAGTGTAGCAACATACTCTAATAAAAGCTGTTTAAAACTTCTGAGTTGTTTCTGGAATTTTCCATTTAATACTTGTGGCTTGCAGTATTAAATGACTAAAGTGATAAATGACAGGTGAGGGAGTGATATGTATACCAAGAGAATCAGACCCAGTAGAAGAAAGCTATCTTAAGAAATTCACTATAAGAAGCTGGGCATGGTGGCGCATGACTGTAATCCCAGCACTCGGGAGGCTGAGGCAGGAGGATTGTTGTGAGATCAAGACCAGCCTGAGCTACAAAGTGAGCTTAAGGCCAGCCTGAATCGCATAGTGAGACCCTGTCTCAAAAAGACAAAAAAAAAAAAAAAAAGTCATAAGACACTGGCTTACACAATTGTTGGAACTTTATAAGCAAGTCTGAAACATACATGCAAGCAGTCCAAATGGTCATGCTAGAATTCATGGGCATGGGTTTAGGCTGTTATCCAAATTCTGGATTTCATTTCTTAGTGAAGCTTCATCCTGGTTTTACTATCTTTCAGTTGGTTCAATCAAGTCTATTCATACTTTTTTCCAACATCTCTTCAAGTAAAATAACTGAACATTACATCTATCTGTGAACTTTCTTCATGACATGTAAATTAGTGTTTGCATATCTACCAAAGCAAAAACGCTAGCAAAGTTGACATACTAAAAAAAAAAATACAGCTAAGTTACTGATTTCTGCATTTAAAGCCCTGATATTTTGAGAGGCCCATGTTGGTTCTACAGAGCAATTTGCAGAGAATATTCATGTTAATAAGTCTTCCAAGCTAAGCATTGCAGCTAACATCTGTAACCCCAGCATTTGAGAAGCCAGTGGGCACCACAAGTTTAAGGCCAGCCTGTACTCTAAAGTGACTTCAAGGCCAGCCAGTACTACATAGAGAATCTCTGTGTCAAAACAAAACAAAGGGCTGGGGAGATGGCTCAGTAGACTAAGCGCTTCCCTGGCAAGTACAAGGGCCTGAGTTCAATCCCCAGTTCTGGGGGAAAAAAAAAGAGTTTTCCAAACCAAAATATGAAATGTCAGGTCCTCCTGCACCTGCAGCATCTCTCTGGACCAAACCCAGGCACACCGCATGAGTGAGATCTTCTGCTGTGCCAGTGGGACCCCTCCACCCCTCAGGACACCCCCCACCAAGCCAACCCAGTGAGTAAAAACTTCTGCCACGCTCTTGGGACCCCCAAGATCCATCCCAAGCTAAGGCCCAGTGAATGTGTGGGAGAGCTTCCTACCCTCCTGCGCCCACGAGACCTCTCTGGACCAAACCCAGCAGGACTCATGAGCGATATCCTCTGCCATACACTTAGGATGCCTCCACTCTGCTGGAGCTCCCCTACCACCCCCCACCCGCAAGCTCACCAACAGACTGACAGCTTCTGCCATGCTCTTGGGACTCCCCAGACCAAGCCCAAGCCTAGGCCTGGCTAGTGTGGGGGAAAGTTTCCGTGCTCCCCTGCAATCCCTGGGCCAGGGGCAAACAGGTTCACTTTCAAGGGCTGCAGCAGGAAGGAGCTGAACACAACAGCATGACCTAAGACAAGCATAACTGGATAAACTCAAATTTAATAGATCTGCACCCAAATTTCAGTAGATGCTAAGGTTATAACTGCAACAAAGATCTACATCAAAGGACAGAGGTCAGTGCTATAAGTAATGACAAAGAGAAGGAGCAAAATTCAATCTTGGGCCTCGAGCCCACTCAGAACAAATGCAGAGAACACTAACTCAGTTGTATGAATTAATAATGTCTGAAGTAAAAAAAAAAAACAACAACAATAGAAAAGTATAGAGGAACTCAGATCAAAATTAATCTCTGAAACAAAAAAGAAATCTCTGGTGTACTAGCATCTGAAGTAAAAAGACAACAGCAGAAAGGTATAATGGAATGCAGATCAGAATTAATCTCTGAAATAAAAAAAGAAATCTCTGAAGACTCAAATGCAGAAACATATAGAGGAAATCAGATTAGAAATAATCTCTGAAGTACAAGAATTAATAACTACTACTCAAGAAGACAATGATAAAAAAAAATAGAGGAGATTAAAAAAGTGATGGATTCCTTGAATGAACAACATAGAAAAGAAATAGATAGCATAAAGCAGACTCAAAGAGATACAGAGGAACTTAAAATTTCAATCACAAGCTTGCAAAACCGTTTGACTGAAAATGAACATAGAGTTTCAGATGTTGACTGTCACAGCTAGTGAAAAGGTAAGAAAAGATATTTTAAAAACAAATAGGATGCAGGAAAAAATAATTCATCACCTGCAAGATGATTCCAAGATGAACAATGTGAGACTAATGGGCATCACTGAGAAGGAAGGAGTCAATACAAATGATACAAAAAGAATATGGAAAGAAGTAATAACAGAAAACTTCCCAAATATGAGGAAACAATCTGACATTCAGGTAACCAAAGTATACAGAGCTACAAATAACTTCAAACCAATTAAAAATATAGTGAGACATAACAGTCAAGATCCCAGAAATGCAACACAAAAACAATATATTTAAAACAGCTAGAGAAAAGAAACATCACCCATCAGAATAATGGCAGAATTCTCTTCACAAAACATGAAAGCAAGAAGAGCATGGAGCAGAGTACTTTAACTCCTCTATGAAAAAATATCCATCCCAGACTACTACACCCTGCAAAATTATCTTTCAAGTTTGATGGAGAAGTGAAATACTTCCATGACAAAAACAACTAAAGAATTTCATGATGACAAAGCCAACCCTACACAGACTACTAAGAGATGTTCTAGAGAGGGACCAAAATGATCAGAACTCCACAAATGAGAACAGAAGGAACCGACTAAGTAGGCCAAACAATTAAACACAGGACAAAAAAAGAAGTAAACAACAGTAGGTAAATAACATGTCAATCATAAATCAATACATCTTCAGTTTAACCATCAATGTAAATGGTCTCAATTCACCAATTAAGAGAACTAGACTGGCACACTGGATTAGGAAACAAAATCCAACAATATGATGTATACAAGAAACACATTTAACTTACAAATAAATTCATAGGCAGAAAGTCAAAGGATGGAAAACAATACTACACAACCCAGCACCTTAGAAGCACGAGTAGCAATCCTATTCTCAGACAAGTCTCAAAAAACTTCAAACCAAGCATAATCAAACAAAATAAAGCCACTACACACTGGTTAGAGGAAAATTTCAAGAGGAAGAGGTAACACTCATAAATGTATATGCACCAAACACAGGAGTACCAAAATATATAAGAAAAATCTTAATGGACATGAAAAGTCTAATATCCACTACCACAATCTTAACAGGAGACCTTAACATGCACTTATCCCAAAAAAGATAGGTCAACTAGACAAAAAATTAGCAAAGAAGTACCAGAACTGAACAAGAGCTTGGAACAAATGGACTTAGAGGACATATACAGAGTGTTCCACCCAACCACAGGTGGCTATACATTTTTTTTGCAGCACATGGTCATTTTCTAAAATAGACCACATGCAGGTTTATAGGTCATGCTTAAGTATATGCAAAAAAAGAGAAATTATCCCATGCATATTATCTGACCACAGTGCAATGAAACTTGAAATAAATCAGACTAGAAAATAGAAAAAAAAACCATAAATATATGGAAATTAAACAACACCCTACTCAGCAACCAATGGGTCACAGATGAAATTAAACAAGAAATTCAACAATATCTACAATTCAATGGAAATTCAAGCACAACTTATAGGAATCTATGGGATGCAAAGAAAGCAGTTCTCAGAGGGAAATTCATAGCTGTGAACCCACACATTAGGAAAACATAAAGGGAACAAATAAATACCCTAATGATAAACCTCCAAAATCCAGAAAAGGAAGACCAAACCAAATCCAGAGCCCAAAGACGGGAAGAAATTGTAAAGATTAGGGCAGAAATTAATTCAACTGAGATAAAGAAAATAGTCCAAAGAATTAAAGAATCAAAAGGCTGCTGTTTTGAAAGATTCAATAAAATTGATAAGCCTTTAGCTAACCTCATCAAAAAGAGGAAGGAAAAAATTCAAATGCAAGCAATAAGGGATGAAAAGGGTGTACCTACCACAGACCCAGTGGAAATTCAGATTGTCAGTAGCTACTATGAGAACCTTTACTCTCACACAATAGAAGACACAGAAGAAATGGACAGATTCTTTGAAAGGTACAAATTACCAAGACTGAAGCAAGAAGATACAACAACCCTCAATAACCCAATAACAGCCAATGAAATATGAAATGTAATAAAAAGCCTAGCGACAAAGAAAAGTCCAGGTCCTAATGGATTCACAGCTGAATTCTACAAGAAGCTTACAAAAGATATAATCCTTATACTCTTCAGACTCTTCAAGAACTTTAAAAGGAAGCACTCCTCCCAAAATAATTTCTGGAGGCAAGTATTATACTGATTCCAAAACCAGGGAAAGACACAACCAAAAAAGAAAACTACAGGCCAGTCTCCCTCATGAACATAGATGCAACAGTCCTCAATAAAATCCTAGCAAATAGAATATAGCAAATCATTAAGAAGAGTATACACCATGACCAGGTAGGATTCATCCCAGGGACACAAGGTTTGTTCAATACATGCAAATTTATAAATGTAATACACTATATCAATAGAGCCAAATCTATAAACCACATGATCGTCTCAATTGATAAAGACAAAACCTTTTCACAAAGTCCAACACTCATTCATGTTCACAGTCCTACAGAAAACTGGAAGAGAAGGCCTGTAGTTCAGTCTCATAAAAGCCACCTATTGACAATCCAATGGCTAATATAATTCTGAATGGGGAAAACACTGAAATCTTTTATTCTCAGATTTGATATAAGAAAAGGATATCCTCTATCACCCCTCCTATTCAATATAGTTCTGAAATCCTTAGCTAGAAGCATCAGACAAGAGAGAGAAATAAAAGGAAGAAGAATAGGTTAAAAAAAAAGTTAAATGATCACTATTTGCAGATGACATGATATTTTACTTATAAGACCCAAAAAAAATCCATGAAGATGCTACTAGAATTGATACACAAATTCAGTAACATAGCAGGATACAAAGTCAGTACCCAGAAGTCAATACCATTCCTTTACACAAATAACAAACACACATAGAGGGAAATTAGAGAAACAATTTATTTTATAATAGTACCACAGAAAATGAAATACCTTGGAATTAATCTAACTAAAGAAGTTGAAGGAAGATAGGAAAAACCAGCATCGTGAAGATGGCCATTCTCCTAAAATTTCTGTACATATTTAACGCAATCCCTATCAAACTACCACCACATTACCTCCCTGACCTAGAAAAATCATTCCTAAAATTTATTTGGAACCAGAAAACACCTAGAATAGCAAAGGCAATCCTGGCCAACAAAGACAAGGCAGGCGGCATTACAATTCCTGACTTGAAATTATACTACAAAGCTACTGTGATAAAATCAGCATGGTGCTGGCAACAAAATAGACCTAATCAATGTACTACAGTAGAAGATGCAAAGGCCTCTATGAACACACTCAGCCACCTGATCTTCAACAAATGGACCAAACATACTTACTGGAAGAAAGAGAGCCTCTCTAACAAATGGTGCTGGAAAAAATGGCTCTCTACATGCCAAAAACTAAAACTTGACCCAGATCTATCACCATACACTAAGCTAAAGTCAAAATGCATTATAGAGCTAAATATTAAAACAGAACACTCAATCTCCTGGAAGAGAAAATAAGAGGAAGTCTTGAAGACATAGGGGTAAGCAACGAGTTCATGAATAAAAAACAAACCGCATGAGTAATCCTTGAAAGAATTTACAACTAGGACATCCTCCTATTGAGAATCTTTTGCACGTCAAAAGAAATTACCAACAAAGTGAAAAGACAATCCACAAATTTTGGAATTAATCTTGACTAATAAGCACTCAGACAAACTCTCAAGAATTTATAAAGAACTAAAAAATATTAGGGCCCCGAAATCTAAAGACCCAAGCCAGAAATGGGAATCCAAGATGAACACACACTTCTCAAGGATGAAATTGAAGAAGCAGATAAATATATGAAAAAAATGCTCCACATCATTAGCCATTCATGAAATGCAAATTAAAGCAACACTGAGATACCATCTCACCCCAGAAAGAATGGCTATCATAAATAAATCAACTAACAACAAATGTTGGAGAGGCTGTGGGGGAAAAGCAACCATTCTCCACTGCTGGTGAGAATGTACACTGGTACAACCACTACAGAAATCAGTGTGGGATCTCCTTAAAAAACTAGGACTGGAAACCCTATTCAAGCCAGCTATCCACTACTGGGAATTTTCCTAGAGGAATTAAAAAATCATACCATAGTGGTATATCTGTACCTATGTTTATAGCAGCACAATTTTCAATAGCCAAATCTTGGAAACAACCAAGATGCCCATCATCTGAGGAATGGATGAAAAATATATGGTATTTTTATACACTGGAGTATTACTCAGCTACAAAGAATGATAAACTCAAAACCTTCATATTTAACTGGATGCCACTTGAACATACACTCATAAGTTAAATAAACCAGATCCACATGTGTAAATATTGTGTAGTCTCCCTAGTATAAGAACTCGAAGAAATAGAAATAAAAAGATATAGCACAATTAAAAAGAAAGCGAGACAAGGAGGGAAAGTAAGATGAAGTTTTGAAGACACAGGGGTGAGAAAAGCTGGAAAGATGACAGGGGCAAAGTCATATATTTATACACACCAGGTGTGTAAGGCAATGATCCTGAGAAACATCAGCAGGGGGTTTTTTGTTTGTTTAGTTTTTTGTTTTGTTTTGTTTGCGGAACCAGGGATTGAACTCAGGCCCTTGCACCTGCCAGACAAGTGCTTATTCTACTGAGCCATCTCCCCAGCCCCTGTCAGCAGGTTTTTGAAACTAGCAGTTCATTGTTAGGATTCTCGCTCTGACTCAATATATATGCTGATACATGTGAACTAAGCAACTGCACTGAGGATAGCAATGTGTAATAGAAGCGTCACACTTGGAATGCCTGTCATTCTGGTCTTCTAAATATGTACTGCTTGTCATGACATACCAATCATTGCCATACTGTTTCTCAAGTAAATGTTTCTTTAAAAAAAAGAAAGGTAATAAATGAAAAAAAAAGAAGGGCCAGGGAGATGGCTCAGTGGAATAAACATTTCTCTGGCAAGTGCAACAGCCTGAGTTCAATCCCTGGTTCCATCAAAATGAATGAATAAATAAATAAATAAATAGACCTGAAAAAATGTCACAGGACCATCCTGCTACAATGCTGTATATATTTAGATTTCTAAAATTCTGTGTAAAAATATGTAATTGTTTATTCATATTTTAAATTATTTTTATTTGTTTATTTTTTGCTCTATATTCTGTAGGCACTTAAAGTTTAACATATCAGTACTTGATGGAAAATGCTGTTCCATGTTATGCCTAAGATGTTTGATATTCAGACAGATAGTGAGGTTAAAAGCAACTGCATATATTGTAGGATAATATTAAGCTTCTCTTCTGGATAGTTAATGACCTAAGTTTTCAGACCAAAAATTAGAGAAAAAGGAAGGGCTGCAAGGATAACCAGCATTTTGGCCCTAGCTTTTCAAGTTCAATGAAGATTCAGGACATAGGAGAATCTGTACTATAACATCATGTAACTCAGTTGTGTCCCAAATTTTCTCATCAAGGAGATTATGAGGCCACAGAGGAAAGTGATCATGATGTACAGTATGCCCAAGGAGAGTCACATGGAGAGAAAACTTTTTCTCAGGCTTTCACAGAGAGCAAATTGGTCAAGCAATGGCCATGACTGATCCACATGGCTGACACTGACAAAAATCTGAAAACTGCTATACATGGTTATGGGATAAATCCTGAGGCTACTTGACTGACCTTATCAGATACAAAAGTTACATTTCTTGTTATATAGGTCTTGCTTTATCTTTGTCTTAAGCGTCTAGCAGAAAGGTGTAAAAACAAGGTATAAAGAATAAAGCCATATTAATATGCTGAGCTATAAAAGGCTCAAGTCAACAACTTTTGACATTGCCAGTCCTACAGATGACCCACTACTAATACGGACTACTGGACTATATTGGATTATTTTGATGAATTCATGCACCTACAATATTTAAATGGCAATGGAGTACCCATCTCTAACAAAACTAAACAAAAAACAGGGATACAAAGAAGGACCATTTTGTATCTGTGTATACAAAATAGTTAGGATAGATATACAGCTACTTTATCTTAATTCAATGAGAAGAAAGATTTGCACTAATAGTATTTGGACAAGATTTCATGTCTGCATCTTGTACTATGAATAGTCACTAAGAAAATAATGTATTAATTATCAAAACTGTCCTATTAATTGGTTTTGAAACTGTCTCATTGCTATTTGTTTCTCAATAAAATTAATAAAAAGCAAATTGTGAAATGCCTATATCTGTCTTTTAAATTTAATTTTCAGTGTAGGAAGAGATTTAGTTACTGAATCAATCTTTTCTCATGTTTATTTGTATTTTCTACTTCTTGCCTCAATTTTGGTAATTTTTTTGTAGGAAATTATGCATTTCACCTAAGTTGTCTAATTTGTTCACATAAAGTAGTTAAGAGTATTCTGCTATAGTCGTTTTAATGCGTTTAGTGCCATTAGTGACGTCCTCTTTTTCATTCCTGATTTTGGTCATTTATACTTGGTCTTGTATTTTCTCTGTCACTCTAGTCACAAGTTTATTAATTTTGTTCATCTTTTATAAAAATCACCTTTTGGTTTAATTAGTTTCTCCATTATTTTTCATTTAGTTTGGTTTTCTATTTCACTAATTTCCATTTTTAAGCTTCTTTATATTTGTTATTAGTTTACTGTCTTTTTTCTAGCTTTTACATTGGCATGTTAGACTTTTAACTTTTGAGACCGTTCTTTTTCCTGATAGGTTTTTAAAGTTATAAAGTATTTTCTTGGTACTGTTTTAGGTTCTTTCCATGTAATTTTATATTGTAGCTTTGTGTCACTTAGTTCAAAATATTTTTAATTCTCCCTTTGATTTCTTCTTAGACACATGGGTTGTTCAGAATTGTGCTCATTTCTAAATATATTGAATTTTGCCAGATAATGTTCTCCTGTTAATCTCTAATGCAGTTTTTCTCTCCATCAACATATGGTCTAGCCCAGAGAATGCTGCATTTACACTTGAAAAGAATACATATTCTGAATTCTTTGAATGGGATGTTCTATAATTGTAAGATTCAGTTGACTGATAGCTTTGTTGAAATTTTATGCATTCTTAATGATTTTTTTTATCTAGTTGTTCTGTCATTTGAGAGTGGGCCATTGAAATCTCTACCTGTTATTGTTAAGTTGCCTGCTTCAATTCTGTTGATTTTTGCTTCATATACCTGGAGGCTCAGTTGTGAAGAATATTTTTTTTTCTTTTTCTGAGGCAGAATCTTGATATACATGTCAGGCTGGTCTCAGACTGGTTATTTAACTCAGCCTGGTCTTGAGCTTGTAATGCTCTTCCCTCAGCCTCTCCAATCAGCATTTATCTTTTTGATCAATCTTTGATTATGAAATATCCCTTTCAGACTGCTAAGACTACAAAATAGAGCTTTTTCCTTTGGTAACATTTCTAAAAGTCTATTTTGTTGGCTATTACAGTCACTCAGACTCTCTCATAATTTGTTTCATAATTCATCTTTTCCATCATTAAAAACCCTAGTCTATTTATGTTTTTTTAATCTAAAGTGTACCACATATACCCAAATCATATTTTTTGTCTAACTTGAAAATTTCTGCCTTTTGAGGAAGTTGTTCAGTTCATTCATAGTGATATGATAACTGATATCATTGTTTATGCAGACAGCTTTGTCACTTAATTTCTGTTTGGCATTGCTTTTGCCCCCTCTGCTTTTCACTTGCTAACTTCTTTTGTGTTAAGTAAATACATACATGTCTAGTCAAAAAATCTTCTAGAGACTAGGCATACTACTTAAAGAAAACTAGATGTAGTATTAAACATGAATTTTTTAAACTACAGCTTATATAAAAATAATAAAGTATATTTTATTGAAATAAAAATCATTTATTATATGAAAGTCCTATTTAAGAGGTTAAAAAAATAGTTTACAGACTGAGAGAGGGCACTTACAAATGACAAATTTAAAAATGATTTTTAGCTGGAATACACCAGGATTTTCAAAAATCAACATTAAAAACATGAATTAGAAAATGGGCAAAAGACACGAATGAAAAGTTCACCAAAAGAAGATGCACAAATAAGCACAAAAAATATGTACTGAACTCACAAGTAGTGACAACTCTAAATATTGACAAGGATGCAAAGAAACTTTATCTCTTATATATTGCCAGTAGAATTATAAAGTGTTATTTTTTATTGAAGTACAAATATCAATGAGACAATTTTAAGACACCTTAATAAGGCAGATTCAATAAATTAATACATTGCAAACTTTTCATAATGTTTTGGTATCATACAAGGTACATACATGATATTATACTTACAGACATTATTATACCATATGTGTCTTATCAGTAAATAGAGTGTAGCTGTTTGCGTATCTTATTTTTTATACCTGAATTACATCAAAGATTCAATAATTAATACTTTCTACCTTGTTATTTTCCTAGTGGTTGTCCATAGTACTAGAAGCCGACATAATATCCTGTCTAACCACCATTAGTACAAATCTTGCCTCTCATAGAATTATGTAAAAGCACAGCGTATCTATCCCACCTGTACTGTCCATACACACACATCATGATTCTTCCTTTCTATACCCCTTCCTTTATCTACACCTGTCAAAGATGGGCACTCCATTGTCATTCAACTAATTTAGGTGCCTGAACTCAATGACACAATCCAACACAGTCCAGCATTCCACAACAATACTCAGTTATCTGAAAAAGTTGTTGACAGTAGCCATTTACAGCTCAACTTAATATTGTGGCCCCGTGTTGTATACTTCATTTTTATATTTTGCTGATGGATAAGACCTAGATAGATCAAGACCTATATACCAAAACATGTAGTTTTTGTTTCTGATGAGGTCAGTGAAGTCCTCTCAGGGTTTATCTTGTGAATGGCATATGCTGCAGGATACTAATCAGCTTTTCTTCTGGATGGTTAACAACCTAGGTTCACAGATCAAAATTAGAGAAATAAAAGAGCCTCAAGGCAAGGCAACATTTTGGCCCTAGCCTTTCAAGGTCAGCGAAGACTCAGGACATAGGAGAACCTGTACTGCAACATCATGAAACTCAGTTGAGCCCAAATTTTCTGAACAAGGAGTTTATGGAGCCACAGAGGAAAGAGATCGAAGTTCTGTAGTGTGCCTGGGGAGAAGCACATGGAGAGAAAACTTTCTCTCAGGCTCTCACAGAGAGCAAACTGGTCAAGCATTGGCCGTGACTCATCCACATGGATGACACAGACAAAGGATCTACAGTATAAAGTGCTATTGCTACTCTGGAAAACATTGTGCTGTCTTCTTATAAAATCAAATATTCATTTATTATACCACCTAGAAACTTGCAGACTTTTACCCTAGAAATGAAAAGTTATGTTCAAGCAAAAATTTGTACCTGACTGTCTGTAGTGCATTTATTTATAGTAACCACAAACTGAAACAAGCCAAATTTAATCACTCAACAGATGAATGATCAAAGTCTAGCACAATCATAAGATAGAATATTGCCCAACAACTAACAAGCAAAAACTATTGACTTATTCAACAACTTCAGTGAAACTTAAGTGCATTATACTTTACAGGACAAAAGTTAATCTCAAAAAGTAAGATAGTACATGTATTTCAGCTAGCTAAATGTATTTACACAGACATGTCTATTTATATGACAGCCTCAAGATAGCAGAACTATGGACAGGAAGATTAGTGACTACTACTGGAGTGAAGGGATGAAGTCAGGTTTGGATGTGTTCACAATGGAACAGCGCACAAGTTGGAACTTCTTGATGGTGTTAGAATACTAACTACTGCATTCCAATTGTTAGTGGCTCCCTCAAATTTGTGTTTGAAATTAAATGGCATAGAACTATACACACACACACACATACACACATACACACTGACCTTTTTCCTACAGATATGGGGACAATATGTTACAATTCGAGGAATCCGTTGCAGTATATAAAGACTCCATGCTCTACTTTTTAAACTTTGTATGCATCTATAATCAGCTCATTATAAAAAGTTAAAACAAAATACATGTTCATGTCATATTCTACATTAGAATGTTTCTGGTTCACTGTATTAATTTATACTTTGGTTTTCATCTGAGGATAATAGTTCTTCCTAAAGTTTTTTCTTTCTGTTCTTCTTCCTAAACTTGATCTCTTTTGCCAACAGAATCAAGGTTGAAAGTGGGAAGAATAGAAGAAAGGGAGGGAGAGAGAGAGAGAAGGAGAGGGAAAGAGAGAAGACAGATACAGAAAGAAAGAAAGAAAGAAAGAAAGAAAGAAAGAAAGAAAGAAAGAAAGAAAGAAAGAAAGAAAGAAAGAAAGAAAGAAATAGACAGAAAGAAAGAAAGGTTCTATTGGATGGCCCTGCCCTAGAATGATCATCAGGTCTGGAGATGCTTAAGGTGGCTACCCTCCCAACAGCACTTTGATGCCTTCTTCAGAGCCTTCCTATTGACACTATAGAGCCCAATTTCCTGAGCAAAGGCAGTGCATCTTTGCCACTGCCCATCCAATCTTCTTTCTGCCTCTGCTCCCACTGGTGCAGCCCACAACTTGTGATTTCCAACACCCTGGTAGATCACCATCTGAGTAGACTCTTTTCTAAGGCCAACATCCTCTGTGGTTTCTATGTCTGATAACTGAAATTCCCACACCTCCAATCGGCTGACAAACATGGATGCGGTCCACTTTGTGGCCACAGACTTCTTGAGCTCTGTCACATGTAAGATGGTCATCTATCATCTATGCATCTCCCTCTGGTCCCATTTACAAAGATCTTTCTATAGTTTTCATAGTCAGAGAATACTATTAGTAATATGAACAGAGAACAGCACCAGTACTTAGCAAAGTTACATATCTGATGTCACTGCACATAGTCTTTAAAAAAAGCCTATGGATAGTTGAATGTGTTAATTTCAACTTGTCTGACTCATTTCTCATACTTAGTAGGGGAGAAACCAGGCAACATCTTGGATTTAGATTTAGTGAAGCATTTTTATTCAGACTACAAAATATGCCACCAATCCTGAGATGCACTTCTGGACTATAATAATACTGCTACTTACAATCAGTTAAACACATGTAAATCACTCTCAAGCAGGCAAATTTCACACAAAATATAGTTTTTAAGAGTCTAAAGATTGCCATGGAACTCTGCAACTTGAGCAACACTGTGGAAAATGACACACTAATAAGAAGGAAAAAAAACCTTAGAGCAAATGAACCAGCAGGGCTTGAGGGGAACTAACAGGCAGGATCCTAAATTAGATATGTCACATTTTAGCAATAGCAGCCACTTGTGATTATTGTGAAACAAGACACTAACAGGCTAAGGGCCCTCCAGAAGCCAAAGAAAGTGGAAAACAAATGAACCTCCAACAAGGATGAAAATGTAGACAACTCAATCATTGCAGGCTTCCTTGTCTTGTCAGTGACGCCATCACTCTCCAATGTGCAACTTTGGAATCATCTTTTGCTCTTCCATAACATGACTAAAAACTCTTTCTGTCTAATGGGTTTACCTTCTGAAAGCCACCACTTGTCCCTGTACTTGGATTTGTCCTCTTGAGCCTGGCTTGTGGCCTTAGTTCTCTAATGTGTGTCTCTGTGTTTTCACTACTTCCTCTGATCTCTCACATAAAGCACCAAATGAATCTTCCCCAACACCATGTTCAACTCAGTGCTCCTGAGGCCAAAAGCCTGCTGCTTCCATGTTGGCACCTAACTTTTCAGAACTTTTCAACTGGGCTTTAGGAGATACTCTGGCTTGTATCCACATGTTGCCTCAAAGCCTCGTGCATTCATAGGTGAGGCTTTGGGGAGTGACAGGATCATGGCTGTGTCATGCTGGATTAGGGTGTATGATACTGGGATATGATACTATGTGCTAACTAAATAGGTTTAGCATAGAACTGGGTATGGGTAAAGGAAGCCCACCATGGCTGTGGGTGGCACCACCCAAAAGGCTCGTGGCCTGGATGGAAGAAAAAGGAAAGGGAGGCTTTCTCTTGAAGCCTTGCTACTTTCTGCCTTCATTGTCATGGACTATTTCTCCTCCTCCCTGGTATCCTGCCTTGTAGTCAGTGACCATGGCCCCAAACTTCTACAAACTCTGAGTCAGAATAAACCTTTTCACCTTTGACTTCTGGATGTCGACTATCTTGTCTCAACAATAAGAAAAGTAACTAAGACAAAAGGAAATGCAGAATTTTTTTCTCTTTATAAGATTATAACTTCACAGACTCTGGAGAAAAACAAAGGACATTTTAATGCTTTCAGGTAGCTTTCAGATCAAATTGGGAGAAAAATACAACCTATCATCTGAGAAAGTCGTTGAGGCCTACAGCGCCATTACTTCAGAAAAAAACACAGTGCATGCTGGTGGCATAGAAGGGACTAGGCAGGTTTCAACCAGCACAAATTAGAGTTATGCAGCTACAAGCCAAAGAATACCCAGGGCTGCCTTTCCAGCAGCCACCAAAAGCCAGAAAGAAAAAGGAATGAAAAGGAATTATTTCAGAGCCTCCAAATGAACCAGCCTTGCCAAGTACTTGACTTGGAGCCTCTAGAGCTCTAAAAAATAAATTTCTTGTTTATAGATGTTATATTAAACTAACTTACAAGAGTAGAATGAGCTTTTAGAAACAAGACAACCTGAAATTAGATTCCCCTAAAATTTATTATTATTTTATTTGTATTATTAAAGCTTTTGGAGATAAATTTGAAACATTTAATGTTATACTATAGGAAAAATAATTTCTCAAACTGATCTATTTTACCCATGGTCACATAGTGCATGTTCATAATATGAAAACATGCCCGCTTGCAACTGAGAGTAGTGTGAGAACAAGATTTCTAAGGTATCTCCTTTTTCCCCTACAATTATTTTTATTTTGCTGAAATTCATCTTACAAGTGTATCATGCTTGTTATTATGAAGTTTAAGATATAAAATCAACTTGGCAAAGTTGATATTTATCTTGAAATTCAGGGAGTTTTATGGGTTTCTAGGGAGTACTGGGGATTAAACCCAGGGCCTTCCCCCTGAGCTACACCCCCAGCCTGTTTTTATTTTGAAACAAGGTCTTGCTAGTCATTCAATCTCTGAGGCCTGGCTCAAATTTGCAATCATCTTGCCTCGACTTCCCAAAATTCTGGGACTACATGTGCATAGCACAATCAAACTCTAAAATGATATTTTTTAAAGCTGCTAAATACAACTTTTATTTTTGAAGATTTTGCTCCTAAATGGAATTATTTAATCCAAATTTTAAATTATGTAGCTCTCTGAGTTTTTTACTTTATATAACATGAATGCTGGTAAGCCAGTTTTCTTCCTCAGAACTTATATCATGACTCTAAACTTCATGACAGCACTATCAGAAATATAATATGTCACATGTACAATTTTACATTTTCTATTGGCCACATTGGAAAAAGTAATGTTTTATTTGACCCAGTAAATTTTAACTGTAATCATTTCAGTATATAGCCAATATAATACAAAATAAGGTAAAAAATTTGCTGGCTATTCCTGGGACATAGTCTAATATCTTGAATATATAAAGCATCCAAAAAAAATTAGAACCTCCCCAAAAAAGACAAAATAATAAATGGGCAACTGAAGTGAAAACTACTTTTCAGAAGAAATACAGATGGTCAATAAATATATAAGAAAATGTTCAACATTGCTAACCATTACAGAACTGCATTTTTTAATTTATTTTTTTTATTTATTTATTTATTTATTTTGTATTTTAGGGAAGGGCCTATAATGTGTTCAGGGTCTCACTACTAGGTCGGACTCATAGTGATCCACCTGCTTACAGCCTCCCAACAGCTGGGACTATAGCCCCACCACCACACCCATCCAGTGGTCTCAGCACACCCTGGGGCAGGCCAGCACAGCAGGCTTGGGGATTGAAACCCTGGCCCCTGTGCCTGCTTGAGGACTCTTTAATCCACTGAGTTATTTGACCGACTCTCAGAACTCCATATTAAAAAAAACACTGAGGACCAGATAGTTCAGTGGACTAAAGCACCTGCTTAAGCAAAGTGCACTGGCCCAGACTCCATCTCCTGTGTGCCCTTCCTGACCCACCTCCCGAGGCACGCTAGATGGCACCTGAGACTGGGCCTGGTGGTGCACACCTATAACCCCAGCACTTGGGAGGCTGAAAACAAGAAAATCACTACAAGTCCGATCTACACATAGTGAGACACTGTAGACCCTGTACTAAATACATTAAAAAAAAAGACAAAACTGAGATTCCATCTTACACCATAAAAAATGACTATCATCAAGGAATCAAATAATAACAAATGCTAGTGAGGCTGCAGGGCAGGTGGAGGGGCGCAAGAAGAACCAGTATAATTATTTGTGGGAATGCAGATTGTACAACCACAATTGAAATCAGTATGGAAATTCCTCAAAAATCTAAATCTACACATTCTGTTTGACCCAGCTATTCACCTTCTAGATAACTTCCCCAAACAGTTAAAAAAAACATCACATTAGAGTGATGTCTATATACCTGTGTATATAGCAACACAATTCATAGCAGCTGAACCTTTTAAGTAGCCTATATGTCCATGAATAGATGAGTGGATAAAGAACGTGTGGTACTCATACACAATGGATTATTTTGCCATAAGGACAAACTTGAATCATTTACAGGAAAATGGATGCACCTTGAGACTACAATGCTAAGTGAAATAAATGGGGTATGCAAGTTTAAATAGAATGATTTCTCTTGTATGAGAAACTCAACACACAAATAATTAAAGAGCAAAATAACAGACAGATAATAGGAAGTAGGGAGACAGATCTTTTTGCAAAGTGAAATGGAACTGAGTGGTAGAGAGAAAGCAGAGAGTGGGATGAGAATTAAGATAAATACTGTACCTGTACCAGCTCCTCGTGAGGAATATAATCAGTATGTACTGCAAATAGGCATTAAAACAAAATAAAACCAAACCAGCTCCTGCACTTTGTTTGTCTATATTATAGTCTTAGGCACCTGTCCCTTCTCACTCCCCACATGGCTTGTGCTCTATGGTCACAAGCAGCTCCCAGCTACCACTGAGGCCAGCACAACCCTAGAGATTGCTCCTGATGGCTCTACACACTCTTGGATGGGGAGGACCATTTCCAAGTGCACCAGTGACCTGGTGACAGATTTCAATCTGCGAATATTTTCTTAAACCTTCTAGATTTATATAAAATAAAATCATTACCTTCAAGAAAATTTTAAATGTATTTAGGAAAGCTATCTTTTCTCAACCTTTTGTCCTTACCTCTACTTCTCTTTAAAAAATTATGTATTCTAATAAGAATTCTGTTCAAGCCAAGTTTTATATGGAGATCATACCTGGGAATTTACTTTTAAGAATTATGCAAAATCATTAATAAATTACTGCTTTAACTATAGTAATCTAAGATTTAAACCCAATTTAGCAATATATTGTATCCCTACTGATTTTATATGCCCTATCTCTGGCATACTCCTATGGTTAATCCTACCTTATTCAGGCCAAACTCCAAACCCCCCAAATAACTCAAAGCTCCAAAAGCAAATAAGGAAAACTATGTAACATTCCTGGCCTGGCCTTTGCTTCATGGCAATATACTAGAAAAGATATATTCATGTTCATAGCACTATTGTTGACCATAAACCAAAGGTGGAGGCAAGCCAAGCGTCCATCCATGTGAATACACAAACAGGATCTGCTATATATGTATAGTGAACTATTATTCAACCTTAAAAAGGAAGGAAATTCCTACAGGTGGATGTACTTTGTAGATATCATGCTAAGAGAAGCCTGTCACAAAAAGATAAATACTGTATAGTTCAATTATACAAGGTCCAGAAAGCAGTGAAGTTTGTAGAGACAGAAAGTAGAATGGTAGTTTCCAGAGGCTGGGAAGAGAAAAGAATAGAAAGTTATTTAATGGGTAATGAGGTCCAGTTTTGCAAGAAAGAAAGAACTCTGAAGGTAGATGATCATCATTTCAATATAATGGGACCGTGCTTAATGCTTGTGAACTGTGTGCTTAAAAATTGGTTAAGGGCCAGGGAAATGGCTCAGTAAAATAAGAACTTGCCTGTCAAGCACAAGGGTCTGAGTTCAATCCCTGGTTCTGAAAAAAAAAAAAATGGTAAAGTTGGTAAATTTTATGCTATATGTTTTAATTTTTTTTAAATCTTTTTATTTATTTATTTAGTACAGGATCTTGCTGTATCAGACTCACAGTGATACCCCTGTCTTAACCTCCCCAGAGCTGGGATTATAGGCATGCACCATCATGCCCAGTATTGGTGGCCAGCCTAGCACATCTAGCATTCCAGGTCCAGCACTACATGCCATACCAGATCCTTGTGCTTGCCAGGCAGGCACTTAGATTGCTGGTGTTTTGCACCACACACACACACACACATACACACACACACATTTAAAATAAGAAACTAGAAAAGAAAAATTCCATGCCTTTACACACCAACAATACCCAACTCACATGCAACATTTTCTCACTAGTTTCAGAGTACCTTCATAAAGGACAGTGTTTGTGTATCCACATGTCCCATTTTATCCCATGTTTTCAACCTCAATTTCAAAGAGGTTTGATCAGATCAATAGTTTTGATGGCCTACAAATGTGACTGCTGCTTTGTCTTTCTTCCCCCAATAACTATCTGTCCAATGGTGGCTGCAAAGCCCCCAGAAAAGGGCCTAACAAAGTCAGCATGGATATGAAGCCTGCACAGCCTGTGTAACCTGACCCAGAGGTGCATAGGTGTTACCACTTCCTGGGTGCTGACACTTTCCAGGTCATACCTTTCCTAAAGGGCCTGCCAACATAAGAACAGCCGTTGTCATGGTCCTTGGGGAATCACAGTCACATCCACTGAAACTTGTGTGCATGGGGCCAGAAATGTAGAAGGAAGAATGAGAGGGAGGGAGGTGACATGGGTGAGGGCCATGTTAGCAATGCACAAAAGGAGCAGGCAGGGGCTGGAGAGATGGCTCAGTAGAATAAGTGCTTGCCTGGAAAGTGCAAACACCTGAGTTCAATCCCAGGTTCTGCCAAAAACAAAAAAGGATCAGGCAATAATAATCAACATTCTTTAAGAAACAAAAAGTACATGTGTTGGTATATAGGTCTTGCTCTATCTAGGTCTTAACCATCCAGCAGAAAAGTATAAACATGAAGTATACATTGTGGGGCCATAATATTAAGTTGAGCTGTAAATGGCTATGGTCGACAACTTCTTCGGATAACTCACCATTGTTGTAGAATGCTGGACTGTGTTGGATTGTGTTGTCGAGTTCAAGCACCTAAGTTAGTTGAATGACAATGGAGTGCCCATCTATGACAGGTGTAGACAAAGGAAGGGGTACAGAAAGGAAGAATCATGATGTGTGTGTATGGACAGTACAGTTGGGATAGATAACGCCTTGCTTCTACATAATTCTATGAGAGGCAAGATTTGCACTAATGGTGGTTGGACAGGATATTATGTCAGATTCTAGTACTATGGACAACCACTAGGAAAATAACAAGGAAGAAAGTATTAATTATTGAATCTTTGATGTAATTCAGATATAAAAAATAAGATATGCAAAGAGATACACTCTACTGATAAGAGACATACGGTATAATAATATCTGTAAGTATAATATCATGTATGTACCTTCTATGATACCAAAACATTATGAAAACAGTTTACAATGTATTAATTTATCAAATCCGCCTTGTTAAGGTATCTTAAAACTGTCTCATTGATATTTGTACTTCAATAAAACAAAAATTTAAAAAAATCAATATTCTCTGCTCTTTTGGATACTGACAGCTGAGTAGGTAAAAGTAGGGACTTTTTGTATTTCTTGGTCTCTTTTCAGCTTTGGGAACAGCTTGCTTGAAGGAAAGCAAAGATCTTTTTAAAATAAGATGAAAGGAAATTCTTACATACTAATAAAATATAAGACAAAAACTTAGGGTGTCAGACCAGGACTCCCACTTCTGTAGACACTGAAAGAATATCAATGCCAGTAGGACCTCTGGCTAGAGTTGATGGGTGGAAGGATGAGTACATTATTTCCATCTTTTGGTGAAAGCCTCTTATAAGTTATAATATTTGTAGAATATTTAGAACAAATAAATATACTCATAAGCATAAAGAAAAACAGCTAAAACCACCATAATCCTGCTACCCAAATAATTGCTAGTAATATTTTTAGGAACAATATCATTTTCCTAAAGAAATAGATCATACCCTATTGTTACCTGCTTTATGCTTTTTATATTTTAAAAATTAGGTGATATTTGGCATGCAAAGTATGTCAGTTATCCACTATTGTATTACAAAAGATCCTTTAGCAGCTTACAAAACAACAAACTCTTATTTTACATGGTACCTGTGAGCCAGGACTCTGGGAATGCCATGCCTGGGTCCTGAGAGTGCTCCTAGCTGGCTGGTTACAAGGCAGGGTCTTCCAGAAAGCTGCTCCGTGAAAGACTGAGCTGTCCAGCATACACTTGAAGGCTGCACTATCCATTTGTAAGCTCTATGATTCATTTCTTAAAAGGGTTATTTGTAACTTGAAGACATTATTGACATTTTCTGGACACAACTATTTTTGTCAGATATATGAACGACAGATATCTAATCCCAATCTACAGCATACCTCTTTATTTTCCGAATGGTGTATTTTTATGGGAAGGGAAAATATTTCAGTAAAATCCAATTTATCCTTTTAATGTTTTACAGTTAGTGCTTTTGTGACAAGCAATTTCAATAAAGTTCTAATTTATCCATTTTATATTTTATGGTTAGTGTTTTTGTGGCTTATCTAAGAAACCTTTGCCTTCCTAAATTGCAAAGAAATTAGCTTATTTTCCTCTCAGAAGCTTTATAGTTTTCATTTTTATGTTTAAGGTTATGATTCACCTTGTATTTTTGTTATATGGTATAAGGTAGGAACTAGACATATGTCTTTGGTCATATTAATACCTGGCTCTTCTAGGGTTATTTGTTGTAAAGCTCTTCATTTTCCTTTGAAATTATTTCGGCCTTTGTTGAAAATTAAATGATTCTATATATTTCATCTGCTTCTGATCTCTGTCTTATTCCACTAAAATGTATGTCTGAACTTATACCTGAATGCATATCATATTATCTCAATTACTTCTTGATGTAATCTGCTTTTAACACAAAATGTCATGAACATCTCTTTTAGGCCAGTAATTATTTTAGGGTACCCTTAGACTTTATGAATACGTAGAACTGTATTATATAGATAAATTACAATTTGTTAAAAATTGTAATTTGTTTAGTCTTTGTATTTTTTTAAAAATCATTTAAAATTACAGTGAATAACTTTTAGTTGTTCTAAACTGTTTCCTACAAATAAATGCCATAGAGATGGCATTTCTAAATTAAAACCAATGCTTGTTTTTAAGGAGTCTCACATATATAGCTAAACTGCTCCCCCAAAGGTTATATGAGCTTATACGCACCAGCAGCTGTGTCTAAGAGAACCAACACAGCATATTACCATTTAAAATTCTTTAAAAACTGCTATGTAATTTTAATTGATAGACAACATCATGATATCATCACTATTTTAATGTGCATTTGTAATTGCCACTAAAAGGAATAACTATTTTATGCATATTAGCCTTTCAAATGGAAAGACAAATACAAGTTTCCTCTCTTTCAAGGCCTGTTTGTGACATTTGGTCATTTTTCAATTGCCTTTACTTCCTCAAAAATGCTAATCATACCCCCACTGAAGAAGGCCTTGGGGCCAATTACAGATCATTGAATCTACAGAATTTTTCTCAGAAATAGTAATAATAAAATGAAAACACAGAAGACATAAATATTGCTTTTTAAGTAATTTAATTCATTGTAACTCAATTGTCACTTTGTCCCTGCTCCCAGCTCCTATTGCATATATTTGCAGACAACTCATGCTCTACTCCTTCAGGCTTTGGCACCACACTCCCTCTATCCAGATGGCTTCTGACTTCCTATTTTGCCCTTGTTTTGCTCTAAAAATTTGTCATTGCTACATTCCAACCTGTCCCTTCTAAATGTGTTTCTTTGTCACTCCCTCATTCCTTTCAAATTCTTCCAAAAAATTCCTTTTCACCTATCAATATCTTCAACCAAAATAGGCTCACTGCCAACCAGGCCTTACTGAAAAATAAAATGTAGAAAAATGATGGAGATTTAAAACAACTTTTAAAAATACCCAATAATGCTAAAAGGGAATTTTTTTTTAATCACTTACTCAACTATTTTGCTTGCTTCCCTTAATCACTTGAATGTCATTGTTTAGAACAGGAAATTTCTCTCGTCTCAGTACCAGGAATAGTTATGCTTTTGAGCAGCTGGTTTGTTTTTACTTATGGACTTCATGAATCATTTAACCGATCATGCTCTCCTATCTGAGTTGGCTGCTAGATGCCCAGAAAACTTAGAGTCATATTTTAGTGGTCCATCTGTAGCAAGTGGATTACATCTCAGGACAAACTTTCTCTGCATTAATCCCACTCTCATTTTTCATCATCTTATTTTTTCTACTTATTTTTCTATGCTTTTCCTTTTTTTCTTACCATTTATGTCCAACTCATCAGATTTTTCTAAACTTAAAAATGTAAGTCTTACTTTGGCTTAGCTTAATGCCCTAATTCAAGGCTTATCAAAAACTAAAGCCTCTTAGAAGTAGAACCTCTTGAACCTATGCTATTTCCCTTTGAAAATATAGAGAAGGGTTACAAAAAAAATAAATAAAGTAAGTTTTCCAAGAACACAGACTGACTCCGTGGTAGGAGACCACAGCACACCTTTGCCTCTTCCCAATGCACTTTTCAGAAGCCCAGCAGTGCCTGCCCTTGGGTGCAACTCCTTGGCCTGGGTAGTTACTTCGAAGATTCTGGCACAGAGTAACATTCCACAGAGGACACTTTGGGCACAGCCGCAACAGTAGAAAGCTTACCTAAGGCCATTACAAAGTTGATTGCTTTATTATGGTGTGATTGATTAACTGATAATTCAGGCTATTGTAGGACAAAAATTGATTGCTTGTACTTCCAAAATCTTCAACTCAGAACCAGTGAAAATCACTCTAATTTTGTTCATCCTCACTACTCAAAGAGAAGCACAAGGTAATACTATCACAAAGAAAAAAGCTGACATGAAACAACATATGTTTGGTGTATTAAAATGTACAGAGATACTTAGAAACTCAAAGTTGGGTTAAGACTAATTTTGGCTACAGTGATCAGATAAACTTGAATAGCACATCTGAGTTAGATATTAAAAGAAAATTAGAAATTTCATTCTTTAAGCAAAATGTAAATATCTTCCAGATCACCATATAGTAGAGAAATGAGGAGGTTATCTAGGAAATAGATAAAAAGTAACATGTGCTGGAGAGGCCATTTTACAAATTGTGAGTTCAAACTGCATTTTTCACTTTCAGAGAGAAAAGTGAAAGCTTTAAAATGAGGGACTTTAAAAACTTTTTGTTATCAGAGATATCTGGAACCACAGTTTCCTAAATAGGACAATATTGAGGTGACTTTTTCTTATTTAAATCCAAGCATTATTCCAGCCAGCACCCAGGCCTGGCATGTGAGTGGGGCACCCAGGGCTCTCCCAGATCCTCACTCTAGCCGGTGTGCAGGCCAGGTGTGTATGGAACTTCATCCATCAGACAGGCCCAGTGTGTAACCCTGGAGCGAAACTCCCTGCAGAGAGGCTAGAGGCAAGAACCACCCAGCTGATACAGGAGCACAACATCTTGCCAAAGTGGCACAGAGTGTTCACCTCCAAGGGCTGCAGCAGAAAGAAGTGGAGCACAGCAGCCAGATCCAAGCCACACTCACCTGGATGAGTTTGAACTTGGCAGATCTGGACCTGATGCTCAGGTAATAACCATACCAAAGTTCTACACCAAAGGTCAGAACTCAGTGCTATACAAAATGACAAAGAAGGAACAAAATGCATTCTCAGGCCCCGAGTCCACCCAGAACAAATGCAGGGGACACTAGCAGAGAAGAAATTGGTAATCACACACCGGAAATCTCTGAAATAGTGTCACAAGTAAAGAAACAACTGCAGAAAGGTATAGAGGAAATCAAATCAGATAGTTTCTGAAGTAAAAAAGGAAATGATAACTATAATGAAAGAAGTACTAAGTGTTTCTAAAGAGACACTGATAAACAAAATAGAGAATAGAAAAATGATAGAATCTTTGAATAAGCAATACAGAAAACAAATAGAATGCATGAAGCAGATTAAAGGTGCTGTACAGGAAATTAAAGACTCAATCATAAGCTGGCAAAACCATTTGAATGGAAGTGAAAATAGACTTTCAGACCTTGAAGACACCATTGCAGCTAGTGAAAAGGTAAGAAAAGATCTCTTAAAAACAAGTAAGATGCAGGAAAAAATAATTCAACAGCTGCAAGACGATGCAAAGATGAACAGAATAAGACAAATAGGCATCAATGAGAAAAAAGAGTCAATACAAATGATACAAAAAGAATATGGTCAGAAGTAATAGTAGAAAACTTCCCAAATATGGGGAAAAAATCTGACATTCAGTAATTGAAGCATATAGAACTCCAAATAACATTAACCCAAGTAAAAATATGCCCAGACATACAATAATCAAGATCTCAGAAAGTCAACACAAGAACACTATGCTAAAAACCACTAGAGAAAAGAAACAGATCATATTTAAAGGAAAACCCATGAGAATAATGGCAGAGTTCTGTCCACAAACCATCAAGTCAAGAAGAGCATGGAGCAAAGTACTTCAAGTCTTGCAAGAAAACAAATTCAGGCTCAGACTGATATACCCTGCAAAACTCTCTTTCAAGTTTGATGAAGAAGTGAAACACTTCCATGAAAAAGAACAACTAAAAAATGTCATGATGACAAAGGCAAGCCTACACAGACTACTAAAAGATATTCTAGAGAGGGACCACGATGACCACAACTCCATGAATTAGAATGGAAAGAACCCACCAAACAGGGCAAACAATTAAACACAGGAGAGTAAGAGTTATACAAGAGCAGTCTTTCAGCTATTCTTTTGCACACAGCAGCAAAATATTTCTTAAAGTATACCCTACAAATAGACTTCTCCTGCACCCTTCTGTCTGAGTCTACAGGGTGGATATCAAGGAAATAGCAGTAGCTCAGTCCCACAAATAACACCTGGCCACCAGTAAGCGTCATAGACACTGTCCACATCCACCATATACTAGAACTTTGTGTGGTATCCTATCCCCGAACTGTCAAAAGTTCTGGTCATATATTTGTCATTCTAGTACTTTTGTTATGTTTTACTCATTCTTTACTACCACGAAAACTTTTTTTCATTGGTATTTTTGCATATATTAACCTAATCAAATACTGTGTGAGTACTCTGAATTGATCACAGATTCATACATGTGATACACTACATTCTGGCCTCTTAGTTGGACTCACAATTTAATTTTAATTTTTGAATATTATTTTGAATTATTTAATTTAATTTTGAATTAATATTTAATGAAATTTATGAATATTGTTTGATTTTAATTTTTATTTTAATGATTTACACTGTTTCTTTGACTTATAATCTATTTATAAGACATGATATAATGTTTCCTCCTAATATTAGAAACTTTAAAAAATCTATTTCCATTTTCCATTGACTTTATATTAGTTCTTCATTGTCTTTTACAAACATACACACACATATATATATGAAAAAATATGCATATAACCTGACATAAGATCGATACTGTTTGGTGGAGATCTTCAATGACCTTTTAAATGGGTTCATCTAATATAATTATAGTTTAAGTAGTCCTGCATAACTACCATTTTGAGAGCTCTTTATTCTTTATCCAGGACCATACAGAAACTTCTCTTGCCTTCCGGATTATGCTCTTTGTCATTTTCCATATGCTACACCTGAAGGTATTAGAATGGTTCAAGTTTTTATAACTGGATAATATTTTACTTTTAGTTTTCAAAGGTATGTTTGATAAGTATAAAATTCAGCGAAGACAGATCTATTTTTTTTCAGTCCTTTGAATAAATAAGACTAGTTTCTTACCCACTTGCTCTTTTATTTTCTAATATGGAATAAGATGCTATTTAATTTTTTTCTTCCATAGCTGATATTTTTCTATGCATATGTTTTAACTATTTTTTTCTTTACAGTTAGTTTTGGAAATTTTCAGTTTTGTGTATCTTGGTATGATTTTATTCATATTTCTTGTGCAAAAGTTTCATTTTTCTTGGAAATGTGCTACTATAATTTTAACTAAATTCAGAAATTTTGAAACTTTAAATATTTATTCCCTACCCCCTTCTACTTTGAGAATTCTAATTGTATGAATATAAGTTTCTTGATTTTGGCACAGAGAGAACTGTATTATACGACTAATCTGTAAATTCTTCTTCATGTTTATTTTAGACAATTTTATTGTTATATTCATTTGTTTGTAAATAATTTTTTACAATGTGTGATCTATTATTAATCTCATGTATTCATTTCAGAAATCTTTTTCTAAAATTCACTGTCTATATCTTATACCTTTCACATTTTAATATTTGTCTAAAATTTTTAATTTGCCATATAATTATCATTGATTTTTCAATAAAGTTAATAATGAGTACAAATAAATAGCAAATAGCATCAGGAGGGGTTATATTAATTAGGATACAATCCCAATGGCCCTCAAGGAAATGTTAAATTTAAGATTAATTGTACTGTATCTTTTAAAAACCTAGAAAGATCTTTTTTAGTCTTTATTTATTTATTTATTTATTTGGTATAGGATATCATTATGGAGTTGAGGCTTGTAGTGATCCTCCTGTGTCAACCTCCCTACTTCTGAGATTAAAGATGTGTCCCACCATGCCTGGTTTCAGGCCAGTATGGTGTGCCCACGGTTCCAGAGCGGGCACAGCATAAGGTACCAGTACCAAGGATTGAACCCGGGTCCTTGCACTTTCCAAGCAGGTGCTTACACCACTGAGCTATCTCTCCAGCCTCTAGAAGGAATTTTTCATGTTTTAACCATGGAGAAATTATGAACATGAAGGACCTATGTGACCTACTGTGATTTTAACATCACACGATGTATGCTTCTATTGAAACATTCCATAAACATTGCCAAAACTCTATAAATATCCATAATTTTAAGCAACAACTCAGATATAAATTTTAAAAAACAGTAAGTTATCTGCTCTGAGCTTGTATTTATAGAAATCTGTCTATAAAAATACAATTTATTTAATAGTGGTGGCAATATTCAAATTTTCTGCTTAATCTTGTTTTAATAAAGTGATGTTTTCAAGAAATTTGTGTAAATGGTGAAATTTGTTTCCATGAAATTATTTCTAATAGTATTTTGTTATCCTTTGATATCTATATAATCCACAAGATGTATTTTTATGTGTCTATAGTACCTATTGTCACAACTTTGCTTATTTTGACATTGGTGGTTCATATTCTTTCTTCCTTGCTTTTGTTAGGTATTTATCAATTCACTTGTTGTTCAGTGAACCAATGTTTAGTTTTTTAATTTTTCATTCCTGATAGATAAGAAGATGTGGTATCTTTACACAGTGAGCTATTATTTAACTACAAAACAGGATAACTTTGAGTCTTTTGTCTGTAAATGTATGCAAGTAGAGAATATACTCTTAAGTGAAGTAAATCAAACCCATATGTGCAAACATTGTATTGTCCCCTTAGTGTGAGAACCTGAAAGAGAAAATGGAATCTGAAGGGTACAACAGATACTGGGAAAAGGGCATAAACTTATTCAAAAAGAAAGAGTTACTGAGTTGAGGAGAGGGAATGAGGGAAAGAGATATATCTATGTATGCAAGCAGGATGGTTTGCACAACTGTAAATAATTTTACAGTTGGATTTCTGCTGATCTATGGAAAAGAACAGACAGTGCTTAATTTTTTGTCTCCTTTTTAAATTGTTTCTCATTTTTCTCAGTTTCTTATATGTTTCTTTTTTCCTTTCTTCTTCCATTTTTATGCATATAGTTAGTAATATGAATAACTACTTGGAAGACAACACTATATTACAACAAATACTATGAAATTCATATAAGTTTGTTAAGTAAAATTCTGTACCATTTGTAATTTTTCTGTTTTAATAGTATTTTGTACTGTCTTTAAAAAATAAAAAAATAATAATTATCTATTCCTGGATGAAAAGATATGGTACTGTTATACAATGGAGCATTATTCAGCTATTGTGTAAAGCTTTTGTAGATAAATGGAAGCAGCTAGAGACTATATTGGTAAGTGAAAAACTCAGATCCACATGTGCAAACATTGTATTAACTCCAGTAGTGTGAGAACTTGAAAAAGCAATGAAAATCTAGAAGATACAACAAATACTGTAAAAGGGAAAGACTTTGTTTAACAGGAAGGAAAAACTGGGATGAGGAAAAGGACAAATGAAAGAAGGAAAAAGATATATTTAGATATATATACAGAATAGTTTAGATAATTGTACTGTTGATTTTTGCTGGTCTTTTGAAAAGAACAGTTAGTGCTTAAATATTTTTCCTTTAATTTTTATTTCTTTCTTTTTAATTTCTTACAACTTTTCTATTCTTTTGTTTTGTTCTTTTATCTTTAAACCAATCTTGCATGTTTTATCTGGTAACCTGAACAAACAATTTGAAGACAGCATCATGCAATACAGCAGCCATTGTTGAATTCCTATTATGTGGTTTAGGGAAATTTTGTATTGTTTCTAATGATGCCTTTTTAATCACTATTTGGTATTCTTTACAAAATAAAAAATGTGGAAAAAAATTCATTCTTTGATGTATTTAATCTCACTGATATTTGAGATACAAATACTTTCTTTGCATTTTGCTAGTAACTATTACGTACTTTAAGCTAACTAGATATATTTTTTGGTATATCAAGTAGTTGACCTACCAATTACTTTAAAATGTATTCATAATTTTCAAATATGTATAAAAAGATATTATTTCAATTTTTAGATATCTATTATGATTTATTTTAAATTTACTGCTAAAGGACATTTACTCTACGATTTCAATTCTATTAAATTCATTGAAAGGAGCCAAACATCATCACTGGAAGAAACTTATCTTCTTTAAAACAGTTCTGGAGGCTGGGTGTGGTGGTGCATGCTTGTAAGCCCAGAACTTCATAGGTCCAGGCAGAATAATCATTATGAGTTTGAGACTAGCCTTGGCTACAAAATATGCTCAAGACCAGCCTGAGCTGCACAACTAGGCCCTGTCTTAAAAGGACCAAAAAAAAAAAAAATGGTGCTGGAAAAACTGGCTTTCCACATGCCTAAGACTAAAACTAGACCCATATCTTATTTTCTTCCTGTTTTTTTTTTTTTGAAAATATATTTTTAATGAAAAAAATAGCAATGAAACAGTTTTGAAACAGGTTAGTAGGAGAGTTACAATAATTCATACTTCGCATATTGTTGTCTTCATAGTAGTTATTCAAAGGACAACATGCAGATGTGATGCCTTGGCTAAACAATATTAATACAAACCTTTCTTCTCAATGAGATAAGAGAAAGTAGCTGTATATCTATCCTAACTTATGTGTACTTTTTTTCTTAATTTTTAATAATAAAATGGTCCTTTCACTTCCGACAATTGCCAGTTGTGCTGATAAGTCACTACTGTGACGGACTACTGAACTACATTGGGGTATTTTGCTGAATTCAAGTATGTGCAATCTTTGGAATGGCATCAAGTATGAAAAGCTCCTTTAAAGACTTCTCCAAATACAGCTTCTCTAACTGCAATGTAACACCCATTTCTGACAAAACAAAACAAAACAAAACAGGGAGATATGTTGGGAGCCACAGAATCTAGGAATTGAGCAAATGTGTGTAGGTGACACTAGGCCTCAGTGCCTAAGGCAAACAAGCTACCTCAGTCCTGAGATAAGCATCTTGTCTGGTTAAGATCAGCTATTAGTCACGAGGCAACCTTGTGTCATGTGTTACTAACTTTGCAAAAGTGTAGAGCCGTATCTTTCACCATGCATTAAACTAAAGTTAAAATGGATCAGAGATCTAAATATTAAAACAGAAACACTAAATCTGCAGAAGATAAAATAAATAGAACTCTTGAGGACATTGGTGTTGGCAAAGACTATGAGCAAAACCCTGATATCACAGGTACTATCACAAAGAATCAACAATTGAGATCTCGTCTACAAACACATTCTTTGACAAAGTTACTAAGCAAGCTTATTGGAAGAAAGATAGCCTTTTTAACTAATGGTGCTGGAAAAATTGGCTCTCCACATGCCAAAAACTAATACTTGACCCAGGTCTATCACCACGCACTAAGCTAAAGTCGAAATGGATTAAAGATCTAAACACTCAATGTCCTGGAAGAGAAAGTAGGAGGAACTCTTGAAGACATAGGGTTAGGCAAAGAGTTCATGAACAAAAATCAAATTGCACAGGTAACACTTGAAAGAATTAACAGCTGGGACCTCCTCTTATTAAGAAGTTTTTGCACTTTACCCACAAAGTAAAAAAACAATCCACAAATTTGGAAAAAAATCTTGACTAATAAGCACTCAGACAAAGGTCTGCTCTCTAAAATATATAAAGAACAAAAAAACATGAGCACCCCAAAATTCAAAGACCCAATCCAGAAATGGACATCTGAGGTGAACACACGCTTCTCAGAGGATGAAATTAAAGAAGTAAATAAATATATGAAAAAATGCTCCACGTTGCTAGCCATCTGTGAAATGTAAATTAAAACAACACTGAGATACGATCTCACTCCAGAAAGAATGGCTAGCATAAGGAAATCAACCAACAACAAATGTTGGAGAAGATATGGGGAAAAGTGAACACTTGTCCACTGCTGGTGGGAATGTAGACTGGTGCAACCATTGTGGAGATCAGTGTAGAGACTCCTCAAAAGAGTAGGACTGTAAGTCCCATTCAAGCCGGCTATCCCCCTACTGGGAATTTTCCCAGAAAAACTGAAAACATTATATCATAGTGATATATGTGTACCTATGCTTATAGCAGCACAACTTGCGATAGCCCCATCTTGGCAGCAACCAAGATGCCCATCACTGTGAAATGGATGAAAAAGATGTGGTACTTTTATAAACTGGAAGCCTCCACATTTAAGTGGATGCCACTTCAAGATATACTCATAAGTGAAATAGACCAGACCCACATGTGTAAGTATTGTATAGTTTCCCTAGTATGAGAACTCAAAAGATGAAAAACAAATAGAAAGGTATAACACAATTGAAAGGAAAGTGAGAACTTGAGAATTAGACAACGAAGCAAGGGTCAGGAGAAAAGCTAGGAAACATGACAGAGACAAAGCCATACATTTATACGCACCAGATGGGTAAGGCAATGATGCTGAGAACTATCATCAGATTGTTGAAACTAGCAGTTACTTGGTGGGATTCTGACCCTGACTAACTATATATACCTGTGAACTGAGCGATTGCACTGAAGATAGCAATGTGTAATAGTGGAATGCCTGTCATTCTGGTCTTCTAAATATGTACTGCTTTTCATGACATACCAATGATAGCCAGACTGTATCTCAAGTAAACTGTTTTTTTTTTTATTTTAAAAAAATAAGGGTAATAAATGAAAAGAAAAAAAAAAAAGAGACAAGAAAAAAATGTCACAAACCTGCCCTGCTACAATGCTGTATATGGTTAGATTTCTAAATTACTCTGCAAAAATATGTAACAGTTTATTCATTTATTTCTATTTTTTTATTTTTTTAATCCTTTTTCTATACTCATTAGAGACTTAAAGTTTAATATATCAATTCTTGATAGAAAATATATGCTACATCTTATGCCTAAGATGTTTGATATTCAGGCAGAAAGCAAGGTTAAACATATTACCCTGCATATGTTGTAGGGTAATAATAAGCTTCTCTTATGGAGGGTTAACAACCTAAGTTTGCAGACCAAAATTCAAAAAAACAAGGACTACAAGGATAACCAACATTTTGGCCCTAGCCTTTCAAGGTCAGTGAGGACTCAGGACATAGGAGAACCTGTACTGTAACATCATGTAACTCAGTTGTGTCCCAAATTTTCTGATCAAGGAGATTATGAGGCCACATGGGAATGTGATTGATGATGTAGCATGTGCCTAAGGAGAGTCACATGGAGAGAAAACATTCTCTCAGGCTTTCACAGAGAGCAAATTGGTCAAGCAATGGTCATGACTCATCCATATGGTTGACACTGACAAAGGATCTGCAAATTGTGGTACAGGGTTTTGGAATAAGCCCCAAACAGACTTGACTGAGCTAATCAGATACAAAAGTTACATTTCTTGTTATATAGGTCTTGCTTTATCCTCATCTTAACCATTCAGCAGAAAAGTGTAGAAATAAGATATGAAAAGTGAAGCCATGTTAATATGCTGAGCTATGGAAGGCTCAAGTCATCAGATTCAGACACTGCCAATCCTGTGGATAACCCACTACTATTATGGACTACTGGACTATATTGAAATATTTTGATGAATTTATTTATGTACCTACAGTATTTGGATGGCAATGCAATACTCATCTCTGACAAAACTAAAGAAAAAAAGGTGATAAAAATGAAGGATCATTTTGTATCTGTGTATACTATATAGTTAGGATAAATATATAGCTACTTTCTCTTAATTCAATAAGAAGAAAGATTTGTACTGATAGTGTTTGGACAGGATATCATGTCTGCATCCTGTACTATGAATGACTACTACAAAGACAACAATATGCAATGTATTATTGTATCTCTCCTACCAACCTGTTTTGAAGCTGTTTCATTACAATTTTTTCTCAATAAAATTAATTTTAAAAATGCTGGTCACAAACTGAAAAAAACATATTTCAAATCTTCATTATTCTAAAAAAAACTGAGATATCATTTTGGGAAAAAGAATTTACCAGGTGATCCTCAGAAGCAATAATATCCAGAATTTATGAAGAACTTAAAAAGAATCATGTCCAAAATTTAAAGACCCAGCCCAAAAATGGGCATCTGAACCAAATGCACACTTCTCAGGAAAAGCAGTAAAAAGGCAAATAAATAAATGAAAATATGGTCATCCACTAGGTAAATAATTATTGAATCTGTGATATAATTCAGCTACATAAATACCTGTAAATATAATATCATGTATGCACCTTGTACAATACCAAAACAGTATGAAAACAGTTTGCAATGTATTATTTCATCGACTCTGTATGGTTATGGTGTTTTGAAACTGTCTGATTGACATTTGTATTTCAATAAAAT